>JAJEKB010021035.1:558223-571312 GCA_022393335.1 Macrotrachela quadricornifera
GGACATTTTCTCAAGGACAGAAACCTGGGGACATTTTCTCAAGGACATCTTTTAAAGGACATTCACGGCTGTTACCTATTATTTCACCGACAACACAAGCTGTTTAACAGAAGGAAATGAGTGAAAGCATGATAATGAGACACAGATGAATGGTGGTAGAGTTCTCTATCCTTATTATAATAAGGAGAACATTTGATCAAATTTGATTGGCTGAGGAATAGTGTGATAATATACCTTCCCTCGTGACATCCTCAGAAAAAAGTTATCGGGGTGGCTCCTAGGTAGACTTTGAATAGTTTTCGGTAATATGTGGCTGGATTTTTTCGAAGATTTATTTTTTTGAGCTGCCCATTGAGAATGTGGTCAGAGTAGATCAGGATAGATCACTCTACAAAGTTTTTGGATTTTATTTTCGAGATTGGTTCAGAGTGGGATACAAGAGATGCAAAATTTCAAGTTCTACCGACTGGTATAAGTTCCTTGCGTAACAGTGCTTAGAAGATATGAGAGTGCGCTAGAGCGTATTTCACTAGTACCCAATGTTGTTTGATAGTTCTTTTCTAATGAATATCAATAATTTGATGTTTGCGCATTTTGTTCCATGTTGGTATTCATATTATTATCGAATTGTATAAAAATCTCTCGAAAATAATATTTTGCTTCGGATATTACAAGAATCGTTTTGATTTTGCCAAAACTATAAGATGAAAAATGGGTGGTCATAACTTTTGATAAGTTCGACATAGTTGGAACTATTTGTTTTGTAGATCATAGTTCTAATCATTCTCTACAAAACTGTATTTCATATACAGAAAGTGATCGAAACTTTTGATCTACCTTTTAGTCAAAAAAATGTTTTGCTTTTATGCAAATCAATAGAGGAGATTTCAATGTAAATTTAGCATTGGGAAACCGTAGGTTTACCAATAAATTTGACAATCAAAAATAAGAGGAAAAAATCTACTGCGAAAGAATTATACTATATCAATTGTGTTTGATTCTACTGGCGAAATAAAAAAAAAACAATATTTAGCTGTTGTAGTAGTTATTTGATCATACTTGTTTTGCTAGCGGTAAGAGAAAATATATTTAAAAAACAATATGAACATGTGAGGTTCTCCTTTTGGGGATATAACTAATGGCTTCAACCTCCGTAATAATCGTAGGCTGAAATACTATATATAAGGATCTTAGTCTGCTAATCCTTGAGAAAACTCACAATGAAAGAGCTTACCGTATCTTGTAAATGTAAATAAGTGGAAGGCGATGGTGATGATAATGATTTTATTGAGGATAATCAATAAACTATAACAGTTAACAATAATGAAAAATAACACAGGAAACAATCACGACGAGATCACAAGAAAAAAGAAAAAAAACTAACTGAAATATATGAATAGATATATATTTTTATATATCGAAATATACCATAGAAAAATAGAAAAAAAGTAACGCAATAATAGATAGAAAGAAAGGGTCAAGATGATCAATATAGTGACATAGATATTTATATCATAGAGAGGAAAAAGATATATATATGTGGTCACTCGAACCACACATAGGACAGAAAAAAAAGAAATAATATATATATTTAAACTATACGTTGGCGTCATAGAATCACATCTATGGACGCTAACAGAACAATCTTATATTTAACACAAAATTTTAAAAATTCGATGCAAAAATGTATGCCATTGATGAATGCAATATCGTGAAAAAAAAAGGAAAATAACTGGTACCTTCTCTAGTTTAATTTCTCAATAAATATTCATAACTGGATTCGAAAAATTTTTGATGTTTTGCTAAATTAGCTTGATCTATTGTTGGATTTTGTGTGGCAAGAGCAACTAACATATCGTTCTAGAAAGAATAAAACTTGTATTGTCTTTTTTGCTTAACAAAATTTTTATCAATACTAACTCTGGTCACTGGAAGTTCACATAATTCTTCAGGTTTTATTCTGTCCAATGTAAGCTCTTCAGCATCTGGCGCTCCAGGTGAACAAGCAAGCCAAAGCTCGCGTGCACCTTCAGATTTTGGATTTTGCACCTATGTTCAAGTAACAAAATTGATCAATAGATCCTTGTCATCAAAGAAAACTTACTCGTCTGAAATGAGTTGCAGAATTAAGTCGTTGAATAGGTCGTAGTAAAGCTTCTCGACAAACAAGAGCAATATCAGCACCAGAATAACTATAATCAAATATCATCATCTGTTATTTCATCACACAGAATACTTACTGTTCGGATCTTTCTCCTAACATCTTCCACTCTTGATCGTTGATTGTATGATAGATGCTCATACCTAAATGTTTTTTGAACATCTCTGCTCGTTCATCTATACCAGGTAATGGAGTATATATAAACCTGTCAAATCTATAATCATATAGAACAAATAATATTGGCATACTATTGATGTCAAATATACCGTTTTTGAACAGATCTATCAAGTGCCCAAGGGATATTAGTCGTAGCAAGAACAAGAACATCTAAATTATCTGTGTTAACAACTATTGTATCACCACAACATAAGATTAGTTCATTTATCTTTATCATGTAACAAAAGAAAATATACCTTGCATTTGAATAAGAAATTCAGTTTTAGCACGTCTTAATGATTCAGATTCTGTATCATTTGGTTGTCCAAACAGAGCATCAATTCCATCAATAAATATAATACAGGGTTGTCGATCATGAGCAAGTTGAAATAAACATTTCACACCTTTTTCACTTTCATCAAGCAATTTCGCGTGAAGATCTGCTGAACTCACCGAGATGAATGTACTTTTACATTCACTTGCAATCGATCTAGCTAAATATGATTTACCAGTACTAGGAGGCTAAAATTAAACCAAATCAGAAGTTGAGATCTAGCAAGATAATAGAGACTTACTCCATAAAGTAAAATACCACCCTGTAGTTTTCGTTTACCTAAAAAGATTGAAAAATAATATAAGAACAGAGATTTATCAGAATAGATGTATACTTTGAAAAAGTTGTGGAAATTTGGCTGGTAGGATAATAGCTTCTTTCAATGCCTCTTTAGCTTGTTCTAATCCAACCACATCGGCAAATGTCACATTTGAATCAGTAACAATAGCTTCTAAAGTTGAAGATCAATAGATAAATCTGTAATAAAGGTATGTAGATCGTGAAACATACTTTCAAATTTTTGCATCATACGTTTTGTATCTGGTTCAGTATCATCACCTTGATTATCTTTTGAATTTCTACGTTCATTGGCAGTATCAGCAACAGCTTTCGTTTTAGATGAACCATTCTCCAATATTTCTTTAATTTCATTTGCTCTCTTTAGATAATTGTCAATTCTAGGTTGAAGTGCTTCTATCATTTGCGGATTCTCTTTTCCTCCATCTAAACAACAAACATGATCTAAAATAAAGTCATCATTATTCACTAACATTTCACTGCTTCCATAAGCCAATCTACTGTGTCGATGTAATGTTGTGCAGCAGCCACATAATTGTGCGCTCTATCTTCAGTTGTTCCTTGCTCGGCACTTCGAATTCCTTTCTAAAAAAAAAGAACATGTGGTTTCAAAAGTAGTTTTAGAAACATTACCTGAATATAGTCTTGAAAATCACTCATCATTTGAAGATAATAAAAGGCAAATCGAGTTAACTATATAAAAAATATTAAATAAACCGAATCAATGACAAACACAATAGTACAAAGACAAGCTCATGTCTAGAAAAACCAAAAAAAATGAGTATTAATCAGCTGACTTGGTTTTTGATTCATGTAACAACAATCTCTGTTTATTGAAGAATGAAAAAAATACTAAAACGTTGTGTATTTATTCACATAAATGACGACTAGAGTGCTGTATAGAGTATGATTCATTGAAATCTCGAAGTTGTCTGTCTGAATAAAATAATTGGCATGGACATAAAAAAAGGAAAAAATAAACAAGAATTTTCTCACAGTTTTTAATATATAAAATTGTTTTTTTATTTTGGTCCTGCATGATAATCATGATTAGCCACATCGCTAGATGGCAGAAGTAGCTGTTCCAAAATAATAATCTGAGAAATTTCTTTGCGTGCCGCATCTGTGTAATTGTTACAACGTCTTTCTACTTATTTTCAAGAAAAAGCTTCCGGATATTAAATTCGACAATTAAATAAGAAATGAAGGAAATTATTTGACACGATTATAGTCACTAAACGAATTTGTCTTATTTCCTTGAACTATTGATGAATTTTTCATAACTACTAACCATAATTTCCGAATTTATATACAAATCATGAAATTCTACTTTACCTAATTTGATCACATCAGCATTCGAATGTTATCGAGAAACATTTGGTTTTAGATTTAATGTCTTTATAGAAATCATAAAATTATAGATAGAAAATATACAAGATGAATGAATACTCATTCGTTTCAAACGTATTAATGAGATGTGTCAGCGGATTGATAGCATTTCTCTTCAAGTGTATTTTAAATGGGCTCCTATTTAAGTGCTAAGTAATTTAATATAAAAACTAAGTAAAAAATTTAATTTTTGCTAAGTAATTTATTATCAATAATGCACAGTAAAAAAATCGTTTTTGCTAAGTATTTTATTTAAATTCTAAGTAAAAAAGTTTGATTTTCTTGATAAAATATTGTACATCTCGAAGTAAATATTAAAATTTCACCAAGTAAAAAAACTAACTGCACAGTTATCGTATCAATAAAGCTTTTGTTGCTTTTCGTGGTCGTCCTCGTTTTCGTTTTTCACCTAAAGGTACATCTTTGGCTGCTGAAAGTGGTCTGCAAAACTTCATATAATTTTTTTGGTTTTATTTTCAAGTCAAATAATTCTTCAAGTTTTGCTTTAGCTTCTTCAGCCAGAATTTGACGTCTTTGTAAATTTGTATGATTATTTTCATTTGTTGTACGAAATAATACGACCTTATTACTATCATTGGGATAGTACAAATAAACAGCTGTAGTGTATTGTTTACCACGAATTTTTACTTGATTACATTGATAATGAACTTTTTGTCATCATAACTTTTATTACAATAATAATGACTCCATTGCTTTTCTTCTTTAATAGTTGCTTGAGCTTTTTCATCATCAGAAAAACTTTGATCTTTTATCTAGTTATATGTATGTCTGTTTGTTTTCTTTTCTTCAATATTTTGGTGGTCTATTTCCATACCATTATCAGATTCTGACGAACAGTCATATTGTTGAGTCAATACAAAAAAATCTACCATTGTTCAATAATTCCAATTAAATTCTTGTCAATCGAAAAGAAGTCGAACTAGTTGATTGATGATGAATGAATAATTTTATTTTCGAAATTGGCGCAATATATATGTGATCGGGATAAGAAAAATCCAACATAGTAGGGAAAATCAGGATGGAAGAGAAAACTACCTGAACAAGTAAATATATGGAATATTCCTTGAAGAAAAAAAAGGAAACGAAAATGTATATATGTATATCATACTTGTCATGTATAAGATATACTATAAGAGAAAGTAAAGAAAATATATACGTCATACTTTCAGTAAATAAAACTTATGTTAGACCATTTTACTTTGTCTTCAATATAAATTACTTGATAATAATAATAATTACTTAACAAATATATTTTTTAATCATAATTTTAAATTTTTTATTCAGTAAAAAAATATTTTACTTATAGATTAAATTTTGAACTGAGTAAATATTTTTATTACCGAGAAGAATTATATTAACTTAGCATTGAATAATTTTACTTAGCGTTCAAATTATTTACTGAGAAAGTATTAATTTTACATGGCAATTGCTAACTTAGCACATATCTAAATTAACTTAGCAAATAAATAGTATCCTTTTAAATATAGATGAGTTACGCATTCATTTGATTGCGGCAGTGAAACACACATTTGCTTTGACATCTATAAATCACAGAATAGCATTATCAAATCATCACGGACTACTAATGGCAGGAACAGGTATCACAATCGTTTTGCTCGTTCTAATATTCAGTTTATCATTACAGAGTTAGGTCAAATTGTTCATTTGTTCTATTACGTACACTGTAAAAAATAACAGTTTAATACAAAAGCCTTGTCTTTTCTTCAACATTACATAAACCTTGCAAGGATTTATAGACGTCACATATACGGAAAAACCGCTGATGTGATCGTGGGTTTTTGAAGTGGACCATTGTTGAGACTTTAAAGGGTTTTTGTTTATCATATCTTTAGACCAACGTTCATTCAGCGACGTTACAGGGTAGAATAATCCACGCTTCCGAGGAAATCGAATTTGCAAATACGATCCAGGGAATAATGCTGTACGGCTCCAACAGTAGAGTTATTCCAAATACTATTGAGGGAACAGTAATCCACGGTTTCATCAAAAGAGTTTTTGCAAATACTGTCTAGGAAATTGTAATCCACGACTACAACAGAAGGATTTTCCAAATACTTTTGAGGGAATAGTAATCCACGATTTCATCAAAAGGGTTTTGTATTCTTCGGTTAAGGAAGGATCAATATACCGATGACCATGAAAGGTTCTATGTTCTTCGGTTGAGAGTACATTAAACTACTAATGGTCACGAAGGGTTCTGTACTATTCCGCTAAGAGTAGATCAATATACGGATGGTCCAGAAAGGCTTCGCATTCTTCGATGAAGGGTGGATTAATCGACGGATGATAAAAAGGATTTTGTCTTATATGATTACGGGTATGTAAATCTATGGATGATAATGAAGGGTTCTGTGTTCTTCGGTTAAGGGTATATTGATCTGCGGATGGTCATGAAGGGTTTCGTGTACATCGGCTAGAGGTAGATCAATCTACGGATGATCACAAAAGGTTTTGTGTCCTTCGATTAGAAGTGCATCAGTTTACGAATGATCAGTAAGAGTTTCGTATTCTTCGGGTAGTGGTAGATTGATCTACGCATGATCGCAAAGAATTTCATGTTGGAGACCTCAGGATAATGTTGCGTATGTTTCGACACATGGAGTCTATGGTATGAAAGTGAGTTAATCGCATTCACTTTTTTATAATAGTTCGGGACATCATGGGATTTCTCTCAAGAATTGAGTGTATTATGTATCAACAGTGACTTCTGGAAGATTTTTTTGTCACAATCGTTTGCGGTGAGGTAGTTCACTTAGATGATATGTATAATAAAAATGAAAGATCCCTCTATTACAGACATATTGAAGATAATATTTCTCGAGTTTTTATTCATGTCAATTGGGAAATTTCTTCTCATGCTCTTTGATCGTTCCTTTTAGGCACCAAAATCCTCGTACTTTTATTTTGTCTGTGAAAAGTATTCATTTCTTCTTTATAACGAAATTTAGATAGATGTCTTGCAGCACTTCTCAAATGAGTGCTACAGAATGATATCCTTCACGTCACATTCACGCGCAAATCAATTCTTCGTCAAGTCTTAGTTTAGCTCCAGTTAATGTAATTCTTGATGTTAGAACTTTCGTGGCTCCTCGACAAGTAGAATTGTCTCGATTAGCTGTATTATCTTTTGAATAGTGTAGTGCACAACACAAGATTTCATTGTGTTCTGAAGCGATTAAAGCTCTCAGGTATTGGAAGACTTTTATAAGTCGTAGGAAGTCTCAATCATTTAGTATTCTAGAGTAAGAGTAAAGCTGTAAATATTAGAAAACTCACGAGACTTCGAAACATTTTAGATAACTGTAAGAATTTCTACGAAGCAAAGTAATCTTCGTTAAGATCAAGGATTATCGATCTAACATTTTAATGTAGTGAAGAAAAGAAGTTTTTCGTCTAGTTAGGTTTTAGGTAACATGGTTTAGTTTTAATCAATTCATTTCGATGACACTACGCTAATTAATGTAATATCCAACATATATCAAACAATGCTATTGCAGTGTAATGTTGGTGTACTCACCAAATCGTTCTTTCCTAAACGCTAAGTGCTTTTTTCACCATAGTTGAGGAGCAAGTGTCAGAAGTGAGCATCAGCTTGTTATGCAGGAATTTATCTCGCTTAGTTTTAATCAAATAAAGTAACTTCCTCTTTTTCGTTGATTACGAATGATATAATCGCTTTGCTTTTCTTTTCTTTTCGTTTAGTTAAAAAGAAGATACTCCTTGATTCATTTTATGGAATGAATTAATGCATTTATAGATATATGAGAACATTCACAGTTCTTTTTTTTTTCGTTTATGTTGAAAGGAAAACGTCTCTGTCTTATTGTGAGATTATCTACACTGATCGCGCACAGCGTATTCTATCTTATCATACAAATTCTTGTTCTTTTATTTAGTTGAGAAATTGCTTTTGTTCAATCTGGATGTAGAAACACGCTTCAACTTTTCTGTTTAATCGATATGTCGCAATCAACTCTTTTCTCCTTTGTTTCGATTCTAATTCAATTTACATTCTTTGAGATCGAGAAGGAAATTTTAATCTTCTTTTGTCACTTGCAGCATAGAAATAGACTTATATTTTCTCATTTATTCGCGTCACAGGGAGTGTTTCATTTTAGTTTGTCACTTATCTACAAAGAAGTATAGATTTTTTGCTAAATTGACACATAAATATAGGTATTTTAGTTTCTTTTTTAGTTGACATCTAGAAGTAGATTCTTTTGTCTTCCCTTAACTTAAGTACAATAACGTCGCTTGTTTTCAGTTTCGTAAAGATATGTCCGAAGAGAATTGAGTTTTTCGATGGATTAAATCATATCTAAAATTTCTCTCTTGTCGTTCAATAGAGTTACGAAGAATATTCTCCTTTTCTGTTTAGTTAAGTCATTTAAATATATTCTTTTTTCCCTTTATTTTGGATAGAGAGGAGTTTTATAAACTTACAAAAAAACCATCGTTGTTTTTCTCTTTACTTCGAAAACAATGTTTCATACTTTATTGGGTTCACATATAGAAATAGCCTCTGCTTTTTCGTGTGCTGGGGGATGTAAAAACCACCTTTATTTCCGCTATATAATTTTCATTTCATGAGGACATAGAAATCACTTTTCCCCTTTAGTTCAGTTCTGCCAATCAAATATTTTTGATCTTCGTAAGGTTTCACTGTTAGGTTTTAGTGCATTTGCAACTCGTGGCTTTACGTATTTTCTAAGACTTAACGAGTCGTGTCCACGTCGGAAAAGGCTTATGGCTATCGATGATCTATATTGAGAATCAGTAGTATTCCAATTCTAATCGTAATGATCGTTTGAAAGATGAACATTGGTATAGATTATTGTTGAGTATTAACATTTTGAAATGTTTATTGGCATATTTGTACTTATTATAAGATGTTACCGGAGTAAAGAACCCAGTGTCCGTGGAAAAAAAGTATTCTTTGTTTAAACAGGTATTCTTGCTTAAATCTTCGCTTTAATTTCTTGTAACTATAGTGAGCACCCCAATTAATGATAGCGAGAACTGTGTGAGTGTTGTTACACTGATAGCCTTTTCTTCCATGATCTTCAACTCTTCATTTACACAGTATTCTGTAATAAATTCAGACACATGAGAAAATAGTTTGGATTTGCTGTCATTCAGATCATCACCAGCAGTCATGTTTCTTCAGAACGGCCATTATCGTTATGGTTAGAATGATATCCATTTCCACTACAAGCCAATAACAACCATCTACTTTTCCTAACACAGATTTAATTCATTACGCCTCACAAAATACACAAAATCACGACTTGACAGAGAATGTTCATCTAGAAAAATTCTTTGCTAACTATAACATAGGGAAAGAGTCAGTTTTGTCAATAAGTAAGATATGTCGTTGGATGGTTTATGCTTCTCTCGACTAATGTACAAACACAGATTTCCTTTCTTTTAAGTACTCGAATTATAAGCACCATTTCTTCGTCAGATATGACATAGAAATATATTCTGATTTTTTCGATTACGCCATCTCTGAAAAGAGTTTCTTAGTTTGCGTGACACTGAAAAATATCACAAATTTTGCTTGAGAATGAGATGACTTAAATTGGGTTCCGATCTTTCCAAGGTTCCTATTGAAATATATACACTTTTGCTTTTACCCATTTTGATCAGCAGTAGTACTGAATTTGTTATGGCAGATGAGTTCTAGACGGAGCATCTTACTATAGGAATAATAGTCTTAAAGATCGAGAGACAAGCCTTAAGTTACGGTAGGTCCTAAATTTTTGTACTGTTGCAGACGATAGGAGCTCGAACTGACTTTAAGATTTAGCAAACGTTTAATGCTACAGTTAAAGAGGGATTCATTTTTCACTTCTTTGTATTTTCCTTTCTTTTGATTTTTTTTGTGGACCATAGATCACAAATTGACTATAATGCAAAACGAATGAAAAATCAATTCCTCTTAAACCGTAGCATTGAACCTTTGCTGAGTTATAAAATCAGTCCGAGCTCCTACCATCTGCAACAGTACAAAAATTTAGGACCTACCGTAACTTAAGGCTTGTCTCTCAATCCTTAAGACTGTTATTCCTACGGTGAGATGCTTCATCTAGAACTCATCTGCCGTAAAAAAACCAGTACTATTGTCGATCAAAGTGGTCAAAAACGAAAACCTAAATAATAAGGCGCACGGGGATCCTAGTTAGAAAAGATGTGTGATAGATGTGCCTTTCACTTACGAGGGAACGTTTTTAGGTGATAAAAAGCTTTTGAACTAAAATTGCTCTTATCTTGTAGAGTCTAATTAGTCATGAAATATCTTAAGTTGATTCATCTCCATAGCGCTTTTAGATGGAGTTATGACCATTTTAATAATTTTTCGATTTATAGCATTATGTAAATCGCTATAGAAAATGAAAGAATTTCGATCTCCGATTTTGTCCTTAAAAAAGATTCACGACGACTAGTATGGGTATAAAAGTTTCAGATAAAATGAATGTATCCTTCTCAATATAATGAAATTCAGAAAAAAGACCATTTTTCATGATAAATTTTAATTTCGTGAAAAAAAATAGTGTTTGTTTTGAATTTCATTATATTAAGAACGATGCATTCATTTTATCTGAAACTTTTATAACATACTAGTGATCGTGAGCGATTTACATAATGCTATAAGTCGAAAAATCATTAAAATAGTCATAACTCCATCTAAAAGCGCTATGGAGATGAATCAACTTAGGATATTTCATGACTAATTGGACTCTACAAGACAAGAGCCGTTTTAGTTCAAAAGCTTTTTGTTACCTAAAAACGTTCCCTCGTTAGCTGTAATAAAAGTCATTCTCGCAAATCTGTCGTTCGATATCCTTACAAGCAGATGATAGATCTAAAGGGTGATCAGAAAGTTTCGACCTCTCTTAGTAAATCAATAGTATTTATGGCAAACTTATATATAGTAAATTGATCAAATTGTGTGATCTTGTAGAGAAAGAGTAGAGCTATCATCTGAGAAAACATATCTCGAAATGCTCAAATGTAAGATAATGTTATGGTTATTTCACTAATCACGAGTGAATATTATCATTTTACATTTCTTGAGAAAAATATTTAAAAAATGTTTTTAAAAAAATATCTGAATGATTTAAAAGATCAAAACATATATAATAAACTTACAAATCATTTAGATATCATATCGAAAAACATTTGTTAAATATTTTTCTCAAAAAATGTAAAATGAAAATATTCACTCGTGATTAGTAAAATAACCATAACACTATCATACATTTGAGCATTTCGAGATATTTTTTTCAGATGATAGCTCTACTCTTTTTCTACAATATCAAATAATTTGATCAATTTACTATATATAAATTTGCCATAAATACTATTGATTTACTAAGAGAGGTCGAAACTTTCTGATCATTCCTTAGAATACTCCTTCAAATACTCTTGAAAGTACATGATAGGTCTAGTTTACTCCTTCAGATACCCTTCAGAATAGATGGTAGAACTAGCATACCCTCTCAGAAACCTTTCAGGTATCGTGGAAGATGTTAAAAATCCTTTCTAAAACCGTTTCCAAATATGTGCACAGCTCTTAAACTGTTCGCTGAACTTTTGGAAGCGAATTTGAATGGGTCCTTAACTCTCATATACCCTTTAAAAAGGTTTTTGAAAGTGCAACGAATAATAATCCATTTAAGAGTTTCTTAGTTCTTAATACCCTTTTATAAACGTTTGTAAATGACTCCTATTATGCTTAATAAATTTCGTAAAACGCTGTCTAACACCCTTTTTGAGCGATTTTTGTTTTAATATACGTTTAAAATGATGGTTTTGTAACATATTCGAAAGGGTTTAGAAAAGCTTACAATACGGTTTGCAAGGGTTTATTATTCGTTGCACTTCCAAATACCTTTTTTGGGTTTTGCATTCTGCTGTCACTTTTTTCAGTGCAGTTTGATCCTGAATGCCTATCAAACATTAGCAACTGTCCATGCTACACTATCTGCATTTATAATAGTGTTAAACATTCTCTTCATTCGTCATATTTTGATTTGGTCATCAATCGAGCAAGAGATTTTAACAGAGAAAACCAGCTTGCTTGTTGCTAAGACATACGAAATTATCGTTTCTATCAGACAATTTAAGCCATGTGCAGATTAGAAAAAATGATAACATTGTTACTTATTTCTTCGGATACCTACGTGTCCGTGTCCGAAAAATGCCATTAACGAAGATCGTGGCAAAAATCTTCAACCTTGTCTCTTTACAACCGCAAACTACCATATCAAAAACACATTCTAACTAGTTTTATTCTGATTGTAGTAAAACACAAACAACAAAATGGTTTCCTCCATTCTGCCTATGTATAAATTGATAACTAGTGTTTTGGTTTCAATTGCTCGCGATTGCACTGAATCAATTCATTCAACCGTCTAGTGAGGTGCTCTGCGATTTGATTCTGTCTGAGTTCGAGTATGGTGAGTGCCTGTGTGAAAAAGTGGAGATGGTGATATGAGATAGTATAGGAGAAAAAGAGAGTCACCGTGTTATTCCGTAATGCATCGACCATATGTTGTGCTCCAACATTTCCGATTTGATTGCGTTCGAGATTAAGTATGGTGAGCGTCTGTGTAAAAAAATGAAGATGGTGATATGATATAATGAAGGAGAGAAAGAGAATCACTGTGTTATTTCGTAATGCATTGGCCACATGTTGTGCTCCAAC
>JAJEKB010021035.1:571322-588245 GCA_022393335.1 Macrotrachela quadricornifera
GTAGTTGAAGAGAAAAAGAGAGTCACCGTATTATTTTGTAATGCATTGGCTATACGTCGTGCTCCAACAACTCCGATTTGATTGCCTCGGAGATTGAGTGTGGTGAGTATCTGTGTGAAAAAATGGAGATGGTGATATGAGATAGTGGAGGAAAGAAAGAGGATCACTCTGTTATTTCGTATTGCATCGGCCATATCTTCTGCCCCAACAATTCCGATTTGATTGATTCCGAGATCGAGTGTGGTGAGTGTCTGTGTGAAAGAAAGAAGATGGTGATATACGATAATGAAGGAGAAAAAGAGGATCACTGTGTTATTTCGTAGTGCAACGGCCAGATATTGTCCTCCAACAACTCCGATTTGATTGTCTCTGAGATTGAGTGTGGTGTGTGTCTATGTGAAAAAGTGGAGATGGTGATATGAGATAGTAGAGTAGAAAAAGAGAATCACTGCGTTATTTTGTAATGCAACGGTCAGATGCTGTGCTCCAACATCTCCGATTTCATTGTGTTCGACATTGAGTGTGGTGAGTGTCTGTGTGAAAAAATGGAGATGGTGATATGAGGTAGTATAGAAGAGCAAGAGGGTCACTATATTATTTCGTAATGCATCGGCCATATGTTGTGCTCCAACATTTCCGATTTGATTGCTTCGGAGATTGAGTATGGTGAGTGTCTGTGTGGAAAAGTGGAGACGGTTATGTGAGGTAGTATAGGAAAGAAAGAGGATCACTTTGTTATTCCGTAATGCATCGGCCATGTGTTGTGCTCCAACATCTTCGATTTCATTGCGTTCGAGATTGAGTGTGGTGAGTGTCTGTGTGAAAAAGTGGAGATGGTGATATAAGATAATATAGGAGAGGAAGAGGGTCACCGTGTTATTCCCTAATGCATCGGTCATATGTTGTGCTCCAACAACTCTGATATCATTGCGTTCAAGATCTAGTGTGGTGAGTATCTGTGTGAAAAAGTGGAGATGGCGATATGAAGTAGTAAACGAGAGAAAGAGGATCACTTTATTATTTCGTAATGCATCGGCCATATGTTGTGCTCCAACATCTCCGATTTCATTGAATGCGACAATGAGTGTGGTGAGTGTCTGTATGAAAAAGTGGAGATGGTGATATGAGGTAGTATAGGAGAGAAAGAGAGTCACCGTGTTATTCCGTAATGCATCGGCCATATGTTGTGCTCCAACAACTCCGATTTGATTGCGTTGGAGGTTGAGTGTGGTGAGTGTCTGTGAAAAAATGGAGATGGTGATATGAGTTAGTGCAGGAGAGAAAGAGGGTCACCATGTTATTTCGTAATGCATTGGCCATATGTTGTGTTCCAACATCTCCAAGTTGATTGTTTGCGAGATCTAGTGTGGTAAGTGTCTGTGTGAAGGAAAGAAGATGATGATATGAGATAATGGAGGAGAGAAAGAGGATCACTTTGTTATTTCGTAATGCATCGGCCATATGCTGCACTCCAACAATTCCAATTCGATTGCTTCCGAGATTGAGTGTGGTGAGTGTCTGGGAAAAAATGGAGATGGTGATATGAGTTAGTGCAGGAGAGAAAGAGGGTCACCATGTTATTTCGTAATGCATTGGCCATATGTTGTGTTCCAACATCTCCAAGTTGATTGTATGCGACATTCAGTGTGGTGAGTGTCTGTGTGAAAAAGTACTAATGACGATATGCGGTAGTATAGGAGAGAAAGAGGATCACTGCGTTATTTTGTAATGCAACAGCCAGATGTTGTGCTCCAACATCTGTGATTTCATTGTGTTCGACATTGAGTGTGGTGAGTGTCTATGTGAAAAAATGGAGATGACGATATGAGGTAGTACAGAAAAAAAGATGGTCACGGTGTTATTCCATAATGCATGAGCTAGACGTCGTGCTCGAGCATGTCCGATTTGATTGTCTCCGAAAGTGAGTGTGGTAAGTGTCTATTTGGAAAAGGGGAGACGGTGATATGAGATAGTAGAATAGAGAAAAATGGTCAACTTGTTATTTTGTAAGATTGGTGAAAATGTCAATGATTGCATCTACTATTATTCTACGCACTACAGCTTATTTCTAGACAAAATATACGGTACTACCTTTATATAGTAGTATATGATTGATTAGAAGGGGGGTTTTGGAATAAAGTAGGTGTAGAAAAACGTGTAGTCTTGAATAAAATTTGATTGTCGTTTCAGATAATATATTAGTATAAAGAATATTCGTCGGTATTCCTTTCAAGTGGGTAAAATCCGCATGGTCTGTTGGATAGAATTACTGGTATAAAGGATTCAGGTAAATACTGGTAGATGGAAGCATAATTGTGGGTAGTCTAGACTCACCGTTAATCCCCTAGTGGCAATTGGAATTGGAACTGATAGATCCATTAAAGTAAGTAAACGATACAAAGAATAGCGAAATTGGTAGAACAGTTTTATAGTCAATTTCATAAGTTATTGGTGGGTACAAAAGAACATGTGGTTGTATCACTTCATCTGGAAAAGACGGGATTTAGAATATCAATATTTTTGAAAAATTGAACAAAATGTTCTGTAGTTAAAGGTATTAGTGTTTTGTGAAGGGCTTCGCATGTGGTATAAATTGTGAAAGAGAGCTAATAGTTATCTATATCATGGATGCAAGAAAATTGGGAAAAGTTTTCGGGTTGGATTTAGTAATATAGATTTGGATGTGCTTTGGGTTTGATATGTAGGTTTACTTCTAGAACAAGTGCGCATAAATATTTCACTAGTTTTTTCAACATGAGTACCTTGGCACACTATTTTTATTATTTTCACTACAAGCGTAAATCGAAATCCTAAATGTATGGTTCGAAATCGCGAAATATTTTAATGCATATATCGTCTTTCTGGTTTAGTGGAAAGTAGTTGTTAACACCTTATTTTATCAAAATCTAGGCCCAAATCCAAAAACTGCATACCAACTGTAGATTCAAATCCAAATACTATGAAACAAATCTAAAGCCTTTGGTACGTTGCATGCCTAATTTATATGTGTTTCGAAAGTTTCACGATAGGTTAGCTGGTTACACACAATAGAGCATGAAATAGACAACGTAACCGCTAATGAGCAGAAGAAGAGTAATGAAGAATAACGTTAGTTTATGTATTGTAAATCTCGTCACATAAGAAATTGAAATGATTTTTCTTATATCCTTTTTTTTTTGTAGCGAATATTCTAATTTAATACACAGAAGTTTATTTCAAATATTTATTTGATTAAAAAAAACTCTAAATATTAGACATTTTCATCTTTTAGCAAACTAACAGCGTCATTCGACTAGACTCCATATCATGATTCGACTATTTATTTTATCGGTGAAACAGCATGAAGTGAACTGTTAAACCGCTCGATTTATCTAGATTGTCTTCTTCATTGACTCTATAGTCAATGTTCCTAATAAGAACAATCTTAGTAGAATATGGGTCGAATCAGCCAGAATAGAATATTTCCGTTTTTTCGTAAAAATCAAAGCCGAGACGCAAAAGATCAACATGACTACATTTTATGATCCTTAATATATAAAAAAACCACGTTTGTTCTTGGTTTCTTTTGCTGTGATAACTAGGAAAATGTGTTTTCCTGTAGTTATTACCATACTACTCAAAATTTTCTGTGTTTTCTTGAAAAAAACCAGTCACAGACCATCCTTAGTAATCGAGTAGTCCAAAAAGTCTAGCAAAACGCCAAGACGTCTTTTTATATGAATTATGAGAGATCACATGTGGAGGGTTAATAGGCCCAAGTTTCATCGTAAAGGAGCGAACATCAACAGAGGTGTGAAAATACCAAAAATAGCCTGTTCGCACACTGTCACGTCGCTAACGGTGAGAATGCTCGTCTTTTGAAAAAAGCTACACATGTGTACAAAAACCTCTGGATACAGAATTTGTAGCTTAAAGAGTCATCTACAAAATGCACCATTCACTTTTTGATAAACACTGTCTCACTTCATAGATTTTTCAAACTACGAAAAAGCCACTGGTAAGCTTGTCACTTGTACGTTCGCCTAACCAGTGGTTCTTGAACATATCAAACCATCGCGTATACTGTATTAACACATCAACCTGATGAGACCCACTGATGAATCTCACTATATTTTAACAAAAAACTTAGTAGAAAACATTTTCTATTCCTGCTTTCTTAAGGGGAAGGTTACACATAATGCATCATCGGCTCTACCTTCGCTGTTGTTGGAATCACTGATTTCATAGCATGATGCTCCTTGTTAAAACTATCAAAAGAAAAACAGTTGTCACAATCAGAACAGAAGGTTTCTATTGTTCTTCTTTGCTGTCGCATGACTTGCTTCTCATGATTGTTGTTGCATGGTTTTTCTCATATCAACCACCACAGCATCTTTGGACAGTGCGTGTAGATTACGACGAAGAGAGGCAAGGTAGTGATTTGTCAGGTCAGCTATTAGCATACTATGCATATCTCAGGCAGTCAACAAAATGGTACTGAAAGGTGGCATTTGAATTATTTTTTTTGAAGGGCAATAGTTAATAGCTATTTGATATACAAGTAAAATTATGCTACAAGCGAAGTGACAATTCTGCAGTTTCTCAAAAAGACTTATGTGATCTTTATTGCTTGGCATGCCACTCGAGAAGTTGAATCCTGGTCCCGGGCAAAAGTCACGAAGTCATCCTAGGCGAAAACTTGCTGAGCATAAGGTCGAACAAAAGAAAGGATCTGCGCGCACTGTCCAAGAGTACAGTGCTCGTCGCTATGAGAAAAACCAGGGAACAACAATCATGAGAAGCAAGTCATGCAACAGCAAAGAAAAACAAGAGAAACTTTCTCTTCTGATCATGATAAAGTTTTTTTATCTTGATTGTTTTGACCAGGAATACTATCTGATGTAATCAATAATTCCAACAACAGCGAAGACAGAGCAGATGACACATTACGTGTAACCTCTTGATTCAGAAAAAAAGAAAAGAGAGTGTTTTTCTAGTAAGTTTTTTGTTAAAATATAGTGGGGCTCACCAGTGGGACCCATCGGGTTGAATGTGTTAAATGGGTAATTTTTTTAAAAATCTGTTATAATTGACATATTTAAGGTGATTTCGTGATGCTTCAATGATATTGACGTGTGTGAGCCCCAGAGCCTCGATCAACCTTGGTCACGAGATCAATTTTAAAATATAGATGGTGCTGCAAAAACTTTTATTAGTAAAATAAATTGTAAAATTGTTTTCTTCTGAGTTAGTTTGAATTCTTTTTAATAAGTAAATTGAGTTTGAATCAAAACATCCGCTCTTCAATCGTTTATAATTGGAATTGAAAGTCGTAGATTCTACTATCAATAATAGCGAAACAGTAATATATTGATGGTATCTTCCAAAAAAAAACATGACATGGGCTTACATATTAAATCTTACTCTTTTGTGTATAAATAGGTCTTTGTTAAAATCTCTTTCTTTTTCTTTCTAAGTCATGTTGTGACACATATACATACAAGCTAGCAGTAATCAAATCTAATACTTTCATCATTATGATTCTCGTTTGCTAAGAATAGAATCATATAGGAATTCTCGAGAGAATTCATCTATTGAGTTGAATGAGAGTGAGTACAAAATTAAAAAAGCAACAAAATGATTTAAAACAGAAACTGAAGCATTATTTCAAGATGAAACACATGAAGCGATATCTATTATATGTAGAGTCATGTGTCATAACTACAGCGATTTAACCTAGTTTAAGTTGAAAAGAATAATTTTATATTATAGGTGAGATTAGTATCGCATTCGAGCTTTTTCCGATTGGGATTCTTTTTACGACTTGAGTTGGTGTTTGAACCAGTTGAGTTAGGTGCAAAATTTAATACTGCTTCGAATGGTACTGATTTAAGTGAGGGTCATCGGAAGTCCATGAGCTTTTTTAATTCTCTTCGAATTCTAACTAAAAAAAAGGCGACAACTTTTCGACGACGTCATGGGTAGAGGTCTTAATAAAAACAAGCCCTCTATCTTGAACAGTCCAATCCATCAGCTCTTCCAATAACATCATCATTAGTTTTATCCAATGTCGATCTCTTATTAACATCCAAGCAGCTTCAATAACGCACTATGCCCAAATAATAAACAATCGTTCACCACATCATAACTACTCATCTCAGTCGTGTTATATCACTAATCCTCAAAATGACTTTCACACTTACATATATATTTTATATATTAAGCATGGGTCTTGGGGAGCTCATAGGGTTTATGATATTTCCTATTCCTTTTATTTTCAGTCTCCGCATTGGCATGACTTCAGGTATTTCATGTATCTCTGTGAAAACCCTGACGGTCACCGTCACTATCACTGATTCTCATCTTCACCTACTCTCAAGCTTAATTTTAAAAAAATATATGAAACACATTAGTCTCACGCTTAATACAAAAAAAGTATATGAATTGTCTTAGATCCACAAAACACTCACCACTTATGAATAAAAGGAAGTTTTTCTGTTTTTTTGGTTTTCAGCAAGAATTTAAATAGACCATTATAAGGATCATGGGACATTAAGTGGCACCTGCATCCAAAATATTGGTTTTTCGAGAGGCTTTTTCCAGTATTTGCTGTCCAGATTTGCTCTATAATTTGCGTTGAATTTCCAACCGATTGGTTAAATGCAGAGTCGAATTATAAACGTAGCTCAAGCGGTTAGAAAACCCACTAAAGTCATTGAGCGAATTCAAACAACAAATACTGGAAAAATTCTCTTGTAAAATCGGCATTTTGGTACAAGTAGTGTTTTTCGTTGGTTGATCTATATAAAAATACAATCATCCTATTCAGAATTTGATTTTGCATTTAGTTCAGACGACTAGAGACATAACTCAAGTCGCAGAGTTCAATCTGAATAGCAAATACTCAAAACTCCACGTTAGAAAGGCAGAAAGTCAGTATTTGGGTGCAGGTGGCACTTTTTGTCCAATGATCTCAGTTGAAAATGGCACCATTCGATGCAGAATTCAATTTTGCATCTCAAATAATCGATTAAAAAACCAACTCAGGCTATAAAAAAACTAATCTGAATTGTAAAGACTTAAATATAGTAGTAACTTGACCTACATGTAAGTACTGTAGTTAGAATAAAAGCTGCATTCAAATTATTACAGATTGATTGATCCCAGAAAGTTCCTCTTTTCAGTTTCTTTAAAGATATTCCTAATAGTGTCTCTGACCAATCCTCTGCATTCTTTTCAATGATAGCCGAAATTAATCCTACTAATAAATTGACGAAAAGAAAGATGCGCTTGAAAGATGATGAAAATATGATTCCATATTAAAAGTTCACATTACCTGGTATCTGGGATACGTGTCCGTGATGGCATTGAGTCTTGGACAAACATTTCGGCATGACACAAGAATTGTAAAATTATCCGAATTGTCAAGAATTTTGTACATCAACTCGATGGATAGTGTAAGCAGTGTTAAATCCATTTTGTTTGATGTTGACATTGTTTTTTTTTCAGAATGTGTGTTTCACTGAAATATGTTTGTTTTAAGTCATTCAATTATCTTTTAAGTATTCTTTTGTATATGTCATGGAATTTTCCGTGATGATAAAATGTCTCTCTTATACATAGAACTACAGTGGTGTAAGCAGAACAATCCAATGGGAAGGTTTTATAAAAGCCCATCATCGTTTTTCTTTAGATTTTATGTAAAGCTTTGAATTGTTTGCCTTGTAATTTTTCATTTCTCTCTAATGACTATGAGAAATTCACTTCACGCTTCTTAGCTCTTTGATTCTCGCATTAAAAAGAGTGATATAATGATGGAAGAAACAAATCAAAATTTTTGAAAACAGTGGAACACTAAGAGCCAAATGTCATGAATAAAAGCATGTATAACCATAGAAGTGTTCGAATTTTGTGATTTCTGAACTCCGAAGAGCTTCGAAATCCAAACATTAGTAAATCTTCTTCGCAATTGAATCTCCTGGGTGGTTTTGGGTGCAAAAAACTGTTTAAAAGTCTCTACAGATTTTCACAGTTTCTAATCTTCTATTCTCTGGCACCAATACAGCAGACCTAGTGTCGAGTCTGGGGATCGATAATCTACAGTAATTTAATATTAAATGTTAAGTGTTCGCTTAACACTTAAAATTATGTGATTAAGTAATTGTTATGAGAGATATAACATTTTGACAAAACCTCAAGTCCTTTGCTATACGAGCAATCATCCTATTCCGTGTCGTTGAACATCGCGAAATCGATTCCAGCAATTCTGTAATCGAGGTCAGTCATTCCGAAATCGCAGGTTTATTCTAAGGACAATAGCGAATGTGAGAGTAAGGGTACGAGAGAATGCCCATGAAGGATTTTGAAACCGGAATCGATGAAGTTATTTTGGAATCACTGATTTATTCTAAGCACAATAGCGAATGTGATGGTGAGGACTAAGAGGAATGGCAGTGCGCAAATCGGGAATGAATACCAGTAATTACGAAATCGATTCCAACAATTACGAAATTTATTGAAATTGGGGTTTAATCCGGTTCCAGAATCAGTGGAATTGATTCCAAAATGTTCAACATCGCCGAATAGAATGTGTTCTCTCATGAGAGTTCCTTGGAAGATTTTTGATTTTGTACAATAAGCTAGCAAGATATGTATAATACTATTTACCGAAAAATTATGAATTAAAAGGCACTAAGAAAGATTTCTTACCTTACTTGGTGTTGCAACGTTACAAAACGTTCAAATGTTGAGCAAAATTTATTCAGTCGTGCGCGTAACAAAGTGTCGACGTTTTACGCATAAAAGCCAAACATTTTAACAGATAAAAAAAAATTATTTTGAGTGAAAAAAATGAACTGATCGATCAGAATCAATACTTTCAAACTTGTTTATTTTAGAAGAAAAATTTTTTTTATATGTTAAAATGTGGATTTTTATGTCTCACAGCATTTATTTTTTGTTTCGTCTCTGTCTGAGTTGAAGAAAAGAAAAAAAATTTCAAATTTTCTTCCTTTACTCATTCTTCTTGGTGTTGTTCGACGTAACTGTAGCATGGCTTATGACTTTTGACAAGGACAGTCGCCGAAGACGGCTAAACTTTGAATTTCCTTTCTGAAAAAATTATTTATTCAGTTTTACATGACGTTGCTTGAAACTCTTTCGAATAACGCAAGGAGTAAAGAGTGGAATCCTGGAATCCGGAATCCAAAATAATTTAATGGAATCCTAAAGAATCAAACAGAATCCTAGAAGTGAATAGAATCCAAAAAACTAACAACTACTAGAGGATTCCAAGATTCCAAAATGTTACAATTTTTCATTAAAAAAATTTTAAAAAGTCATAGAGAATCCGATGAAATCCTAAGGAAGCAGGACGATTTCTTTAGAATCTTTAGGAATCTCGAAGAATCACCAGAATCCTAGAGAATCATCGGAGTCCTATGGAATCCAAGACACCAGATTCCGCTCTTTCCCCCTTGTATAAGCCTAAAACATTAACAAGTGAACGTAATTCATCAATTGACTCATAGACTTCACGTTGAGTCCAAGAATTTTGAGAGTGAGAATGATTCTTGCGGGTGTGGGTGAGAATAGGTGTTGGATGAGGGTGAGTTTTGTATAAAGGAAATTTGAAGTTAAAAGCAAGTAAATATTTGATGTCTCATTTATCTTTTTCCAACTTAGATTCATAAATATCTAAAGTTTATAGATGCGTAACTCTTATGCGATCTTATAGATGAAACGAATTGGAGTTTTAAAAAAAGTAAATACCTAATCAGTGATTTCCTTATAGTAATTTTTATGTATAATGGGTATTCTTTGCTGATATAAGTTTAGGATTTTACATAATAATAATAGCTATCAGCTGCTTATGCCATAAGATTTCTGCGGTACAGTTATAAATATTTATTTGACATCTATCTCCAACTGAGAATATTGAACTGTAAAAGAGCAAATATCTGATTTCTTTAGGAAACATCAAATTTGAACAATCAGATATTTGGTAAAAATTTGTAGTAATTTTAATTTTGCCACATCCTCTAGAAGTGTACTTGACTACACATCTCTACATTCCAAAGACTACAAAATCGCAAGAATCTGACTGACTTCTGATGTTAGACTGCTCTTAATGAGATAGAAAACCCATTTTGGAATCTCGAATATCTGTTGAGAGATGTAAGATCAGTAGGATGCTAGATGTAGAGAAACCATCCGGCACTTCGGAAATCATATTCAAGAAACCTATACAGGGTTATATATAGAGACACACCCGATAGATTTCTTCAGGTTTCTGAACAAATCTTTCTTAAAGGAATGCTCTAAACGTTGGTTTCATTTTAATATACTTGGAATATAATATCTCTCATATAAAGCTAAATCAATGGATTCAAATAAATTTCTAAAAGAATCTTACAGCCTCACTTTCATATCAAAATTCAATATACTTATATGTTGTTCTTCTAAGTACTAGAAGTTTGAACGAGTGCTGTTGAAAAATGAAATACTAAATTTGACGAGAGCAACTGTTATGGAATTCATTCAAATTTTTAAAATAAGAATTCGTTTAAGTGTCAATATAATTTTTAACAAACTCATGTCTGTTATCTTCAAAGAACTAATTCCCTTTTACTTATCACTATATATCTTCATAAATATTAACATTTGAGATGGTTGAAATAGGCAGATAAAAACATATTCTATGTCTAAAACAATAAATAAATATGTAATATTTAACAAGTAACGCTCGTCGCGGACAACTCGCTTGACCCTCGACTGAATCTTTTTTCATATTTTATGTCTTCGTTAGATATATTGTTGATATTTACACTGATGGTTCAGTTAGTTCACTCAAACCTACCACGTTTTTTGATTTTCAAAAGCGAGGCTGTTAATCTCGTCTTTGATAATTAGCCAGCGCTTTTAATCTTCACATCACAGAGGACATTTATAAAATCTTTAAGAAGGATTGATTAGGGATTAGTATCAGTCACATACATTATGTTTTCGACTATTTCCTCCAAAGCTTCAGGTTTGAAAACGTTTCTCATTGAAAGAGATCTTCCAAAGAATTGTACAATCGTTTCATTCATAAATATTTTTGATAATAGCTGAACTCAACAGTTCTCTGGATAAGCTTTTTGATATCTTCCATTAAAAATAGCTCGCAGTCAGTCGTCGGCGTCCCTTCGGTCCGCCACTCCTGACTGCTCGTCTATATCAACTGTGTAGATCTAACTCATTCACTATACCATGTTCTTGCTGCAAATAATTTCTGGAGATGTCAGGTTTATAAACGAATCACACGTCAATTACATGGACTGCATAAACTACTAACAAGAGGGTGATGGCGGATTCAATAACATCTCTTCTTGCAAACCTTAAGTTTTTATTTAAAATACATCTTTTTTACCCTTGAGTTAGAATAGGACAATCCTTTTTTAATTGCTGAGACCAAGCTAAGCCTATGTTTTTTTGACCCTGACACAAACATACATACACACACACAACATTTTTTTTCATATGACCCTCCTTTCAGTCGAGGGAACAATTGAAGCCACTGCAGCTCTTGATCATGTAAACTTTCTTCTAGACTGTTAACCTTACCCTTTCCATCTGATAAACAGCTCCTCTACCCACGTACAGGAAATGTTTTCGAATTACAAAAGCGCTGTGTATACTATACGGCGATCATTCTGATTGTAAAAATATTTCTCCGAGTGCCGAAAGAAAAATAACCGACCAAATCGAATGTGGTTAAGAATGAACGAAGCTAGAGCTTCTTTTTCTTTGTTAAAAGTCACTCGCGACAGCCCCAACAATCTTTTGGAATAGACTAGTACAGTTTTTCCTACACTGCTCAAATGAACTAAAGGTAAAAGAGCGATCATGTTCTTCACCACTAGACCATACCAACAACTACCATCAATTCCTTTGTCCCCTACATACGATACAAAGAAGTGGTGTTCCTTTAACCCTTATATGAGAGCCAGGATTAAGATGTTTTTTTGACGCCTATTGTGAGAGCCAGGGTTAAGATGTTTTTTTTGACCTCTATTGTGAGAGCCAGGGTTAAGATGTTTTTTTGACCTCTATTGTGAGAACCAGGGTTAAGATGTTTTTTTTTGACCCCTATGTGAGAGCCAGGGTTAAGATGTTTTTTTGACCCCTATGTGAGAGTCAGGGTTAAGATGTTTTTTTTTTACCCCTATGTGAGAGCCAGGATTAAGATGTTTTTTTGACCCCTATGAGTCATCCGGTAAAAGAATGTTTTTTTGACCTGCGACAAACCCACAAACGCATTTTCATTTTTTTCGTATTACCCTCCCTTCAGTCGATGGAATATATTCTGGTTGGGCTACATACAAGGCAGTCGAGTAAAAATGCAAGCACTCGCTAGCAACTGAAAGCAATATATCTTATAGTATTGTCATGGCATTATAGTGATACTGATGCCACTAGACGAATTTATAAGTTGACGCAGATCTGAGTACCCATGCTTTAACTTTTTTCTATTAATTTTCATTGAAAGGTTGATCTCTCCTTGTATTATTAACTAAAAAGAAGTCAAAGACATTCTTCTAAAGCTTGAGATACAGAATACAGAATTTTACGACGCCACTTTTGAAAACACTTTCCTTTATGAACTACTCAATAAAAATCAGAATTTTATTTGTGAGAATCATTGTAACTTTAAAATGCCCATACTATTATAGACCACCAAAATAGTATTGTAATCGGCATACATGAATGCATATACTATCGTCACCAATTGCTTCAGTAAGGTAAAATAGCATACAAATAGTCTTAATCATTAAGTCGAGGATTGAGCGAGTTAAAGAAGGAACTGTTACTTGTTAATTCTCCATAACAAAATATATATTATTCAGTTTAAAAAAATTTTCATAAACTGTCTTTCTGCGAATAACACTTTCAGAGCGGACTTATTATATTTCAGCTTATCTTGAAGTCGATGGTGTTCCACATATGTATATCCATATAAAATCATTTTTTTCTTTTCAGATGTTTATACATCTTTAATAAGACAGATGAGCAGCTAGTCGTTCGTCAGCGCCCGGAAGGGACGCCAGTCACAACTAGCCGCACAGCCATATAGTTCTTCTCCCACAACTTCGGGCACATCTGCATTTACGATCTAAGCCACTTATCTTTGGGTTTCCGCATCAAACTTAAGCAATTTCCAATTAAAAAATTTTCATTTCAAAATTCAGAAAATAGTGCTACGCTAAGAAAGATTGAGAGCGGAATGCGTTTTGTTCGCGTTTATGTTACGTTCCTATGGAATTCGAATGTTATTTTTCTACGATTGATATACATTCAAATAAAAATGTTATATTCCAATATTTACCTTCGTTCGATTAACGGTATTCACATCCTACCAAAATCTAACGTGAAACAGCTAGTCTTAATTTTAGATACCCCATGTAAAACTATAGAAAAAAAATGCTTGACGGCCAAGATCATATATCTCATCGTCTCATATATGCAGGATTTCCTAAGAAATCGATTGCTTTTAGTTGTACTACACTTTTTGTCTTCACGATCGAACTACACATAGTGATACAGAACTTTTACTAAAACAAACCACTCTCAATCCTGACTATTTAATTTCCGAGTGCCAAAGAATCTGATTGGTCGAAATCCCGAAGTGGAAAAAACGTCATTGATGTGAGTTAGAGACTGAAAGAATCTGATTGGCCCAAATTGCAGCATGAAAGACTGATTGGACCAAAATGGGATATCAAAAACATTTGGCTAAGCTTTAACCCTGCGACAAACACAGACAAACGCATTTTAGTTTTTTTCATATCACCGTCCCTTCAGTCAAGGAAACTATGAGCGTCTAGTCGTTCGTCGGCGCCCCTACGGGGCGTCACTCACGACTAGCCGCTCCCTGTGCAGCACAGCTTCTAATCGGTTGAATTTCTAGTATGCAAGAATCTGAATGATCAAAAACCCGAGATCGAGAATCCTAGATTAAGATTTCAGCCTGAAACAGTCTGATTGCTCAATAAACCCGCGATCGAAAAACCATGATTGCACTGAGTTTTATACAAGAAAACAAACGCATTTTAGTTTTTACAATGACCTCTCTTCAGTCGACCGAACATGATCTAGTGAAACCCGGTCCCCAACAATTCTGATTGGTCCGAAACCTAGGATAAAAAGAACATGGTTTGGTGAAACCCAGTCACCAACATGTCTGAGTAGCTCGAAACTTGGAGTCAAAAAAACATTTTTCGTAAAAAAATAATTTTTTGGGCCAAAACAACATTTTTGGTAAAAAATAATTTTTTGGGTCAAAAAAATTTTGTTGGTTCGAAAAAACTTTTTTGGTAAAAAGACAATTTTTGGGTCAAAAAAACCTTTTTGGTAAAAATGTATTTTTTTGGGTCAGAAAACTAAAAAACTAATCATGCCAATCGATTCCCCGATCCCGATTACCTTTGGTCAAACTTTATAAAAACTCGTTATTTTCTTGAAAACATGTTTTTTTAACCTTTGACCTAGGACCCATCAAACGTTTTTTTGACCCGCGACAAGCATACATACATACATACATACAAACGCATTTCCATTTTTTTCGCACTACACCCTCCTTCCAGTCGAGGGAATAATGATTAAAGTATTCCATTATATACTGTGAATATTAGATAAATATCCTACATGTAATATTATTCAGAAAAATAGTATGTAGATTATCTCAATCTACTTAATTATCCATTGATTGCAGCTATCCGAAAACAACTATATATATTATTTTATAGCTATAATCACAATCACATCTTCAAGATTGTGACTAAAAACCTATAATTATGCAAGTCTCTAATTCGTACACTTTCGTTTTCACATCAAGATGTTCAAATTGTACAAGCAATGGAAACTCATAGTTGGACAATATATCAGCGCTTCTATTTTCACCGGACAAGAAGAGGTACTCAATATGACACTAGCAAAGTTTGGAAAAATATTCTATTTTCTACCAAAAATTTACGGATTTTTAATGAGTTTTTAAAGTTTTTATAATCAATACTATCAGAAACTTAGTTTTACTCTCCTGGAAATTGCTTAATTTTAGTATTTTCTGCATGATATGTGTCAAAATATCAAATAAAGTTTTTATCTATTATTCTATTAAACGATATACAAAATTTTCCAAAAATATAAAATATACAAAGAAAAATTCAATCTTATAAAATAGTGTATAAATTCTATTTTATTACGGTATCATACATTTTGTTCACATAGGTACATTTTTTCATTAGATACATTAGTCAAACAATGTGAACACATACAGACCACTATTGATCGACGTATATGCTCAACTAAAAGAAAATGATACTCGATTGACTTTTTCAAACATTGATGACATATACATCAGTCTGATGAGTCAGATTGTGAATTATATAATTATAAATGAACATACCGTATCATCATATATTCATTTTTATAATCTCAAAACATTTTTTTTTCTAATTAAACACATTTTAAATTAAATTCATCTATATATAATAATAGTGATATATTATCAAAATTCATTTATCTTATCCTCAACTTCAACTTCAATAATATAAGCTCATCTTTTTTACTTTTTTCTTCTCAATCATAATTCCATTATAATACGTTGCTGCCTACAACTTATTATAATAGAACTATGATTTTTCCTTTTCTTAATAAAAATATTCGAGTTCAATGACAATATTTCACACTAATGAAGGGACATCCTCAGGTGTTCCCCTCTGATTTCAATGAAGTTTTGTCCACAGATACTCTATAGTGCCCTAGTCAAAACCCTAAAAGAGTTCGGGTGCATATTGAGTTATTGCGAAATTACCAGATTTCCAATATCTCTCTTTCCAAAAGATCCCTGTGGGGGACCACAAGAACGAAAAAAACGTATTTTTAAATTTTGGTCTCAAACTCCGCGCATACAAAGATCTCAAGTAGACCAGCTTGTGTAGAAAAACTTACAAGTTTTCAACACAGTCTCGTCGAGATACAGAACTTTCGAATTTTAGGTCGTTTCGTATAGATAGTGTATATAACATGCATTTTTTGAAAGCTTCGTATCTTAGCGAGACTTTCTTCAAAACACGTAGACTTTTCTACACAAGCTAGTCTACATGACATCTTTGTATGTGCGGAGTTTCAGATCGAAATTCAAAAATACGATGTATTCGTACATGGGTCCACTACAGGAATCTTTCGCAAAGAGACATATTGGAAATCTGGATGTTTCGCCAAAACTCAACATGCACCCGAACTCTTTTAACATTTTGACTAGCACACTATGGAATATTTGTAGACAAGAATTCATTGAAAACGGAGGAAGACGCCTGGGAATGTTCTCTCATTAGTCCCATCCTATTCCAAAGGTGTCTCACGGTCGCGCGCGCAAATAGAATAGAAATAGAACAAAACATTTTCAATGCAAATTTTTATTAGCTAATTATTTCAGAAAAAAATCATTCATTATTCAATCAACTATTCTGTCTTTCAGTTGCTTTTTAAATCACGAAGAAATGTTATTTTCAAAATGAGAGATCCAATTCATTGAGCGCCTGTGAATACAGAGTAAAATAGATATGAGAGAGATATGAAGAAGAAATGAGGATTACCTTATTTTCTCGTAAGACCTTAACGAGATGTTCTGCTCCAACATCTTCTATTTGATTGTTTTCAAGATCCAGCAGAGTGAGTGTCTGTGAATACAGAGAAAAATAGATATGAGAGGAAAATGAAGAGGAAATGAGGATTACCTTGTTTTCACGTAAAACATTAGCGAGATGCTCTGCTCCAACATCTCCTATTTGATTGTTTAGAAGGCCCAGTCCAGTGAGTGTCTGTGAATAGAGAAAGAAATACATATGAGAGAGAGATGAAGAGGAAATGAGGATTACCTTGTTTTCACGTAAGGCATTAGCG
>JAJEKB010021035.1:588255-623942 GCA_022393335.1 Macrotrachela quadricornifera
GAGTGAGAAAGAAGAGGAAATGAGGATTACCTTGTTTTCACGTAAGGAATTAGCGAGATATTGGGCTCCAACATCTCCTATTTGAGTCGTGTTAAGGTACAATTTGTTGAGTGTCTTTGAATAGAAAAAAAACAGATATGAGACAGAGATGAAAGGGAAATAAAGAAGACTTTGTTATTTTGTAGTACATCATATTGATATTCTGAGAACTTAGTTTGGATTGTTGTGGAATTTTTCACGGAGTTTTAGTTTTTTTTGCGGAATTTTAAGAACTTAGCCAAGTTTTTTCATATTGATTAAATTAAAGATTTTTTGTTGGCACTGTAAAATTGTTTAGAAGTTCCTCAGAAGCTTTAGAAGGACTCTAGTCTTATGAGAAGTTGTTAATAAATTCGGAAGCTCTGGAATTAGTCAACGTATTCCTAAGAATTTTTATGGTTGTACAGTTTTTTTGTGTCTTTGGGATTGTTAGATTCTTTGTTTGTTTGTTTGGATTTTAGGTAAAGTTGTACATGTCATTGGCAATATTTTAGATATTGATGTGATTTTAGTATCTTGACGAATATATAAAATTCTCACATAGTTATTTCAGATGAAATCAAGAGTTTCGGGGATAACTTAAAGAAAGAAGTTTTCAGCAGTTGACAATGTGCCTGAAAAATGGATATCGTACCATTTTCCATGGGATATCGAAGCGACATAGGACATCGCTTTATTTACCATATGGAATATTCCTTTCATCCAATGGGATATCACACTCATCTAGGGGTGGCACTTTATCTTTACTTTACTAGGTAAAGTAAAGTAAAGTAGATCCACTTTACCCGAATAATAAAGTAAAGTAAAGTAAAGTAAAGTAATATAACCAAGTTAATTTTATTATTGATTTATCAAGTCATTATCATGCATTGATGCAGTTACAATATACTAAAGTTTATATAAAACTTTTTTTCAATAAATAGCTGCAAAAAAAACAAAAACTGCAAGTGTGTCGTATTTTAATATTTTAAAGTCTAGTTTCTTTTTAAATACTATCAGCCATTATATCTAAGCAGCATGTAAATCAATGTATAAACAGAAATATCTAAATATTTGTTTGAAACTTGGAAGAATACAAGAGGAATTTTAAGAATTATTGATAAGACAAACTAGGACGTGGATGATGAAAGGAACAACATTAATTGATATGATATTTCATTTTATTTCGTTTCGACAAACCATAATAAAATTAGAAAGATACAGATTTACCGCAAGATGAATGATACACTAGAAAACTTCGAAATTCTTTGATAATGTTCTAGTTCGAAATTGGGTAGAATATAACCATTGATACTAACAGTAGAGCTTCCATATTTTGATACTTTGTTCTCAGATAAATGTATATTATTTCTCACAGAGCACCAGATGTAACTTTATCTTCCTTACTACTATTTTTTATTTATGCTTATGCTCTTGTTTTACTTTAAAATATTTTTTCTATAATTGTTGATATGCAGTTAAAACGCTAATCAAGTTGAGAAAATTTTATCTTCTACGAAATAAATAAATTGATGTAGTCGTTAATATAAGCTTGCTAAAAAGTGTCATACCCTCCCTTAATGAATTCGTTTTCAAACTTTTCACTTCTTCTCTGCCAATGGGTTCATACTGAGTATCTGTCGCATAATTTTCAAAACTAACCATCATTTTTGTCTATGGTTTTGCTGATTGAATGATAAGACAGACTAGTATTTTGTTTTTTTTATTTTCAAAGACATTTCGATTCAGAGAGAAAGCTCACGGTATACAATGACGTTGTATAATAGTTTTGATTCAGTAAGCTTGAAATAGTGACTTTACTGTAGCACACAAAAAAATAGTATCATGCTTTTCATAAAAATTGAAAGACTCTTATGCAAAATTGACGTTTGGTAAGATATAAGTTTGAAAACTATTCTTGTCATATTATGATTAATACCTGTGACACCATAACACTAATTACAAAGTTATTTGTTTGATATCCTCTATGTTTCACTAGTTAATTCTTTTGTATTCTTCATATAACCTGGGCACTCTCTTAACATATTACATCAAAGGATTAAGAGTATGTTTCAACTCTATATAAAATACATTAAAAACCGAGTGACATATATGTTAGGCAGCGTAGTAATAAAATTTTCCAGATATAACTTTCAAAAACTAGAGAAAATCACATGGTTTGCGATCATAGTATGCAATATTATGCTAAATAATTGCGAAATAGTAGAAACAGAATAAGCTACCTTTATAACTTATTTTCACCAAATGAATTAATTCTATTGAAATAATATCAATTTTTTATTATATACGTACATTAAAGGAAACGAGACTTTAAATTTAAAAATATGACATACTCGCAGTTTTTGTTTTATTTTGCAGTTATTTATTGAAAAAAAGTTTTATATAAACTTTAGTATATTGTAACTGCATCAATGCATGATAATGACTTGATAAATCAATAATAAAATTAACTTGGTTATATTACTTTACTTTACTTTACTTCACTTTATTATTCGGGTAAAGTAGATCTACTTTACTTTATCGAGTAAAGTAAAGTAAATACTTTACTTTACTTTACTTTATTATTCGGGTAAAGGGGATCTACTTTACTTAACCGAGTAAAGTAAAGTTAATACTTTACTTTACTGAGTAAAGTAAAGTAAATACTTTACTTTACCCAATAAAGTAAAGTGAAATGCTTTACTTTACTTTACTTTTTTCAAAGTATAGTAAAGATAAAGTGCCACCCCTACTCTCATCCTATGAGACATCGTTTGGCATTCAATGGGATATCGCGCTCATCCTATAGGACATCGTTTATCATTCATTAAGACATCGCTTGTCATTCAATAGGATAGCGTCTGCCAACCATTGGGATATTGCTTGCTATTCAACAGGATATCGGTGTAATTCTATGAGCATCGGGTACCATTCAATGAGATATCGCTCTCACCCTATGGGATATCGCCCTCATTCTATGAGACATCGGTTACAATTCAATAGGATATCGCTTACCATTCATGAGACATCACTTACCGTTTAATGGAATATCGGTTGTTATTTAATGAGATGTCGCTTATCATTCAACATGGTATCGCAAGCGATATGCCCGCGATCTTCTCTACAAAAACACGTTGTCCTCTTGCAAATCTTTCATATATGCTTGTGAAAACGAAATCTTTCAGAATTGAACGATATCCTGTAGAAATGTAATCGATGGGCCTATCAGTTTCGCTAGAAAAACACGTTATCCTATTGTAAATCTTTGAGGGAATATAATTTTTCATCAACAAAAAATATATAAAAATGGCAACGAAAATATTGAAACGATCAGCAATTAATGATAAAATGGTCAGCTTTTTATATGTAAGAATCAGTAGGCAGTAGAAATTCAAATTTACCAGTAAAAATGCAAATTGTATCAGCAGAATAAATAATTGATTCAGTATACGAAAAATAAATTCGAATAAAATGATCAGCTTTATATAGGATGGAATATCATACATTTCTAGGAAAAATCCAACGGGTGATCGGAAAAATCTCATTAGATATCATACACATGAACAATAACACATAAAGAAAGAAAGTATTTTTCATGAAAAAAGATGGAATGTGTAGTATGTATAAGAAAGGAAAAATATATGTATATGCGATGATAGAAAAGGAAAAGTCCAACTATATATGAGTCAGTAGTAGAATGAAAAGATAATACCAAAAACGAGAGAAAACGACAGGAACACATACATAAGAGATAGGCGGGTAGAGATGTGTGAATCCCAACCTAATAATATATATGAATAACTTAGGGGAAAACTAACGATACTTGGAAGGAAACATGATAAGAAGAGAAAACACCTGAAATGTATTAAGGAAAGAAAACGTCTGGAAAAGACCCTTATGCAAAGAAAAAGAAAAGACATATGGACGTGAGTAGTCAGTACGGTACTTGAAGGAATAGGATAGAAAATAATATGATTGCAGGCAGAGTATATAATGAACTACGTACCAAATGAAAGCTCCTGAAAAACAGGATTTATTGGTACTAAATAGTAAAGGTTTTCTGAACGCTGTAATGTCGACCTTCAGAAATTTCGAGAAATTTCACACATTTTCAACATAGAAAACTAATGTATCAATTATCTATGGAGAAAACAGTAGATTTTTTCATAAAATTAGCTCTCTTCACTATTTCTATTGCCTTATACATTCCAAAACACACTTATATAATTCAGTTTTCTACATTGCATTTATTCAAAATGTTTCGGAACATATGACGTAGTAGAAATAATGAAAAGAGCTAACGCTATGAAAAACTTTACTGTTTTTCGCCATATATAACTCTGGGCTCCGATTCGACCTATATTTCCTATAAAACCTATATTTTGGCGAAATCCTTTATTTTGTCCTATATTTCCACTAGTTTTCCTATTTTACCTATATTATATCGAAAAAAGTGGAAAAATGCTCGAAAACTTCTATTTATACAGTTATTTATGTACTTTTAATCTAAGTTTTTCAAAAAAAAATTTGGTTTTAAATTAAGGGCCCCTCCATTAGAAAATCAAGTTTTCCGAAAAAATATCGAAGCTGAGTTTTTATTATAAGAAGATGTACCGAAGTCTTGTCTTTCAGAATATATATAGCTTTTTGAAAAACAATCAGATTTTCATAGACTCATGGCAGTAAAGTTTAATTCTATCATCATGTTTTTCTAAACATTTTTGGAATTTTTCAAGACAGTCTGCTTCTCACAATGGTTTTTGCAATTAGAACAGGCCGTTTGGGCTGAAATTTCCAGGAATAAATAGTCTTAGTGAGAGACACTTGTGGTAAGAATTTCAGCATGATATACCCTAGCAGGTCAAACTTTCTGCTTGTTCGCATGTCTTCTAGGAGGACGGAAATAACTCAAGCGTAAGAAATAATAGAAAGCTCGAACTGGTATCAAATTAAAGCTAGATCCAGTGCACAATTTTTGTCCCCAACAGAATTTTGAAAGTCAATCTCATTTGATTTTTAGAGTCATTTTATTCGACAGGTGTGCAAACTAAGCATAAAAATTGTCACTGTACCAACGGTAGATTTCACTTTTCTCAACCCAGAAATTAAGTATCAAAAATCTCTTCGGACAAAAGTTAGCTTTGATGAAGACCTTTAAAATAAACAAAAACATCGGTTAAGTTCCGAGTCCAAATCGAGTCATTTCAATTTCAATGCTCATGCAAATGATAACACAGCTTACCAGAATTAAAAACTTGATAAATCTCGGAAAATTTTTGGATAAACATGGTAGTAGAGTTAAAGTTTTCTTCAATTAATTTTTGACAGTCTGATTGCTCTTTGGAAAGCCATACACAGTATGAGAACGAAGGCTCCCTACATTTTCCTATGATGAAATCTCAGCTTCAAAATTATTCGAAAAACTGAATTTTCTATGGACAAGAGTGCTGATTAGCTTATTACTTTTGAAAAAACTGTCTTGTCACTTGCATAAACATTAGAACACTTTTACGCCAGAGACTAAGCACGTTAGATGATGCTAACGTACGTGGTCTATTATGTGCTTTCAAAAAGTTCGATGAAATATATTACTAACATGCCATTATAATATGTTTTTTTTCGGATTTCAACGTAGAAACGCATTTCTAAAACTTCTTCAGCGTTTTTCTCAGAATACGGTTTCTCAGTAAAAAAAGTGGAATCACCCAATCCTAGCCTTAGGTATTATTCAATATTTTTTTTGTCTTAAAGCTCTGAATCAGGGCTAACTTTACATCAGACGAATTTTTGATACATTTTTTCCGGCCTGAAAAAAGTTATATTACTGTTGTTTGAGTGATGTTTTTCATGCTTATTATGCAGACCTGTCCAGTAAAATGGTTATAAAAATGAATGGAAAAGAGTTTCAAAAATCCATCTGATAAAAAGTTGCGGACGAAGACGAGCTTTAACCCTTTACGGCCGGGTCCTAGAAGCAGTTATAGGAAAAAATCTTGAACTACATATTTTTTCTTGATGTATCATGGGTATACTCAGATTAAAATATAGGAGAGAAAAGAATGATATTTAACTGAATACTATAATGTTGCCAAATGGCAACAACCGCCCGTGGTGGGTCAAGTGACTGAAAAAAGCTTTTATCTTTTGAAAAATTTGAAAACAATGTCTAGGCTTGCTCATTTATTACTAAGATCAATATGTATCAAAAATTATACAAATCTACTCATAATTCTATAGAAAAAATAAATGCGAAAACTTCGGATTTTATCCGAAAGTTATGTGTACTACAAAATGTGTATTAGATAGATGAGTCATTCTAGAATGGCTGGACGCCAAAATTATCAGAAGAAATCTTTTTTAAGAACACGATTTCTGTTGATTGTTGTTCATCCGAAAGGATTTGGGATCGAATACAGATTATATTGAAGTCTACGCCTTCATTTATCCTAAAACAGCCATTTTCTCATAACTCGGTTTTTATTGATTATTACTCTACCAATAGGGTTTCGAGGTAAATGTAGCATAGATTCGAGTTCTCCGACCCAGAAAACCTCGAACAAATATGTGATCGGAAGATAGGCCCCTACTTGTGGGTCAACGAGATCGTTGATAACATTGGAACCACTTCCCGCATAATTATATTTGTCATATAGTTAACTTACGCGTCTGATTTCTTCATGTGTTATATACTATTTTATAGCTCGTAAAATTCTCTATCGAATGATATATAATAAATGGGGAATTTTATGCGACTCTGATAGAGAAGTTTCTTACGAGAACGGCGATATATGAATCTTCCTATCGAAAAATTAACTATTTTGAGTATATGCTCGGCATTTTAATCTTGTCTCGTGAACGGTTTGGCTCTTTCGGCTAAAGATCTCAATCGGACGGAAAACAGTTTAGTCTATATATTCTCTGCACCTAAGTGAGTAAGCTATGAGATAAAAAAGCGATATAAGCCAAAAACTGTAAATTCAACGAAATAACATACTCCGAGAAGTGGTAATTTGGACCTTCTCATGTGGTGCACTAGGCCTTGCATTTATTTTTTTCTATAAGATATAGATCTCATCAAGATACATGCCTTGCACTAAATTGTAAGGAGAAAATGCAAGTGTGCTAAGCTAGCCTAGACCACATTGTATGTGACCCTGTCCAGTGATCACTGACTTTATTCTCAGAGCGATATGATATCTTTAGAAATTACAGAAATGGAGTTTAGATTTGTGTTCAGCTTGGAAAACTAGGTAAGAAGAGTTATCTTTGAATGACTTTGCGTTTCTATCAAGTGGGATGACGATTTTAAGCAACCTCATGAATCTATAAGGGATATATGATAGATAGAGGCATCAGTATTTTCCTAATAAATCACCAATATTAATAGCTATTAAGTTCGGAGTTTTACCTTTCGATAGTCCTTTTGACTAGCTACAAAACCAGGGATTTGGAAAGGTCCAAAATTGCTGATCATCTGAGACATATCCAGGCAATTTGGTTTCTGGATGCAGTCTTTGTGCATTTTGAGTCCTTTTTTAAGCGATATTTTGTTAGAAAGCTAGCATTTGGTTCAAAACTAATATCAGATTTGGAATCAGCGTTAAAAACTGAGTCGATTCATATATGTTGTTAATAATTCTGAGGAAAATATTTTTTTTTGAAAAAAATCCCTGTACTCTTCTCAAGGACGGTCTGGTCAATAATGACATTTTTGTCGAAAACTCAGCCATTTCTTGACGAATCCTTCTCATCTTCGAATTCGACCGAGATATTGATGAGACAATCCTGTGCACAAAATTTCAGCTCAATCGGATGTAATTGTGGAGTTATCAAGTAAACGGACGGCTGGACACACTGACCAATTCTAAGGCGTACTCACTTTTTGAGTGCACAAAAATGCTCACAACGTGCTACATAGGATCAAGAATTTGCCATAATTTTAAAATATCAGAACCAAATGCTGATCATTTTTTTCAAACCAGATGACCCCTTACGGCCGGATGTTGCCAAAAGGCAACATTCTCGTTTTTTTATGCGATATGTGTTACCAACAGGCTGTTGTTAATAGTAGCATACACTGATAATCCAACAAGGAACGCTTTGGAACGGATAGTTAACAAATTGGATTTCAATAGACGTTCGAAAAAACGATAATTATAGTTATATCGGTTTTTCATGCTCATTAGTATATATGATGCTACTTTTAAAAAGCAAAGCATTTTGACCTTGCGCGAAAGATAAATAAATAATGTTATATATGTCCTTAATTACCATAGTATGAGAGTGATATTCAACACTAATTTTAAAGAGTTCTCGATTAAAAAATCTTGTGATGTTGCCAAATGGCATCATCCGGCCGTAAAGGGTTAATTTGACATCGCCTCGAGCTCTCTAGCCTTTACTACGACTGAGTGATTTCTATTCTCCTGGAAGGCACGAAAACAGACCCAAAATTCGATCTACTAAAGTATATCAAGATAAAATTTTTATCACAAGCATATCTCATCAGGATCACTAGTTTCTGAAAGTTTCAGCCAAAATACTCCATTTTAGGTGAAAAATTGTCTCTGAGGGTGGGGCCTTAAAACGGAAGCTCACATGTCTTTGAATATTTACCGGTAAATATACTCAGAGACCTTCAGTCTTTATAAAACTAAACATATACTAAGCCCCTACGGCTCCAGAAACATTGGTATTAACAAACAAATTGAACCAAAATTTTTCAGTTTCTGCTTCTTGAAATTGGAGTGAGAGTTGTTAAGTAATAGGATATAAAACAAAAACTGAAACTGAACCTTTTACTAGCAACTAAAAAGGTGCTCAGATGTTTCAGATTTTTAATTCGGATACATCAATTCATAATCGCACTCACGTTCCATTCTATCAGTAAAGTTAGCGTCTTTTTCGTATTGGATGAAATGAAATATTAAAGAAGTTCAAATGACTGGCGAAGTAGTATATCATTAGTTTGCACGATGTTTTATATGTTACGATTGCTGTGCAACTTCGTCACACACCGTTGTTTCATCCATTAATTATACTCAATTTAAATATCAGTATAGAAAGACGTACATATAAGCTGTTTATACGTATTTATAAAAGAAGCAAACAGATGTGTTTCACCACTAATGTTCGTTTTAGGCGTCTTTTGCGTTGATAACACTGGCATCTAAAATAAGGATCTTTTGCCAAATCAATGCTTCTACATCGTAGGAAGAAAAAACTGTTCCATTACATCAAAATCCTGATCTGTCCACTCGTCTCTCTTTTACTTTTCTAAAAAAATCGTTTCTTTCAGAAATAAATAGCGTAACGTTTTTGGCAAAGAGAAAACAAATGATTTTAAAATTACTGATAAAGTATTTAGTAACCACGATTGAAACTGAAACCATGATTATGTTCAGATACTTGGAATGCCTAGGAAGCTCAGAGCTCTCCGGCCATTCCTACTAACTCTGTTAAAAAATCGTGAGTGGCATAAGCAACATAGTTAGACGTTAGTGCAGAAACAATGCATACCTATATTTTTCCTATTTTCTATAGAAAATCCCTTATTTTAGCAAAGCCCAATCCTTTGAGGATTCCTATTTTTTTACAAACTCTCAATCGGAGGCCAGTATATACTAAGAGTGAATGTCGGGATTTATACGGTAGGTAATCTAACAGTATCTTCAAAAAAACAAATGATTACCTCAAAATTTTCACATACTCTGAAAAATTGAAAATTTTCGTGTAACAAAATTGATGCTTTCATAGGATTAACACAAACTTATTCTGAATTCGAAATTTTTTAGTGAAAGACAATTTGAATTATGTAAGATTATCCTCTGTCAGGCTTTTTCTAACTTCAATACTTATAGTTTCGATGGCATAATGACTAGAACACTGAGTGTAAGCACCTATTTAGTCATCTACAATTTTCGCCTATTGGCACCTGAATCTGTTGCATGGTGTCTCCATCTTTCAAGAAGCAGCTGTGAGAGCTCTTATTTGACTAAGTTACAGAAACATTATCGTTTCGAACGCATTTTAACAATGACATTTCGCGTTTCTGACAACATCATCTATCCTGTATTGCACAACAGGCGCCAGTAGAATTGAACGAATAATCACGTTCAGCTAGTGTAACGAGGTCTATGAACATCTGACTTGATTCTAACGTCTTACAGTGTGCTCATAAACATTCTTGGATGGACTCTTACCCTATGATCTCTGCTGAAAAAGTATCTATCCTCACTCACATGCTGTGCAATGTGATGAAACGAATAATGTAAAGTTATATATTGTACGAAACTCACGTGGATACATGAAGATTCCTCAGAATCCTCAACCTTAATGCTATGGATGTCTATTGAAGAGGTCACTAGAACAATCGAGCCTTACACAAAAAGTGTTCAAAATTTTCAACTTTTCCGGGTATATAAAAATTTCGGGGTATCCACCTTGTTACAACAAAAGTACTCAATATTCTCTACTATAAAAATACACGGTGAAAGATAAAGGAATAGGGATGTTACTCTTTTGAATAATTTGACCTGTAACTTATCATTACTCAGTATGTGAGTATTATGACATCTTTGAAATAATAAGTACTAAATAGAAAGGAAAGAACGAAAAACACTAATTGCACGGGAATATACTAGAATGACAGGAAAATCTGGATGGAATGTGCATGAGTAATAATATTAACAGAAAAAAAAGGAAGAAGAAATATATCACAGTATTACTATCTAACATACAATAAGAAGCTTTTCTAAACGATCACAACATACACTACTGCGATCTTTATCTGATAAACACACTTGAACACCTGTATGTATTGCCAGGAACGAAAGATTAAATAGTAGGAATACAAAATTGCAAGAATGATTTTTTCAAAAATGAAATATTTGTAACAGTAAAAGTAAGATTTTGTTTCTTTATAGCAAGAGAAAAATGAAAATATTTCATTGACATATTTTGTCCAATGTTTATAGACTTCGTTTGAACGATATAAAAAAGAATCTAAAGATTGACCAGAAAAACTCTCAAAATGCCCAACGAGTTTAAGAGTTGATCTTTTGACTACAAGTAGATCTTGATGAAGCATAAAGAAGCTCAATACGATTTGGGCCCGTAGGTCTTCCTTTGCAAGATATTGAGTTTCTAAGATATCATATAAAGACACAAGAATGAAACAATAAATACTTCTTTTTTTAAGGATGATAAATCATCAAAAGTTGAAATTAGTTTTAGTTTTATGTCAGACTTATTCAATCTGATCTGAATTTAGAACTACACTTGTGCCTTTTTAGAAAATCTAGAAAAAATTTGTCTATGTTGTTTTGGTATGCGGTTGCAGTGAGAGTAACTCGATGTCTTTAGGTTTTAATCTATAAGTTTTCAAAAAATAATACAATCAAATTCATAAGTTATATAGTCTAATAGAGCTTCAAATTCTCTACCTTTTCGTATATAAGAGAAATTTATGGTGAATATTTATTGGGAGAAAAACTATAATAACATTAGAATGCAATTTATCTTAGAATTACCTTTTATATGATGTATCTGCACGATAAACTTTGTCTACATTGACAAAAGTAATATATTCATTATGCTTAAATTACATTTCGACATCTCAATACTTCATGAAAATATAACGAACTTACAGAAATATGCTACTTTCGGTTGTTTCGCACCAATTAAAAAATGAAACAGAGCTCTTCTCCGAATCTTTCAAATAATAGAAATGAGTATTATTTTCTTACCGTATTATTTCGTAACAAGAAATATGCTACGATTTCCATGTCTTCATCAATTAACTCTTCGCTATTTAAGGAAACTTCTGACTCGTTCTTTTGGACATTGATCATTTTTTCGAGTTTCATGTTCCGATATCGAAGAGGTGATGAAATTACTAAATATAGAGCAAGAAAATAATTAATAAGCGTGTCCGATACCTTGAAAATCTCAGATCATGTTCTTTCTTTTGTCTAGAGGATACTTTTATTCGAATTGTTCGAAAATAGGTGCATTTTAAAGAAAACTATAGCTTTTAGATCCATTTCTCAGAAAGAACGTTTTTTTGTAAAACTAAAATATGATGGAAGATTTATACTTAAATGGCGCTATTCAACAGAAAACGGGCAACATTTTGATAAAAAAATAGTAGAGTCTTTAACTAGTCTTGTAATCATAGAACAGATCTGACAGTTGGATGTAGCCCTAAAAATTTTTAAAGAGATAATTTAACTTTAGAGATAAACAGTCTTACGAGGGAAGGCCACCAACTGTCAAATCGCTTTGGAGTCGGAACTATGTGCATCATGTAGGTCCTAATGAGCCATGAATACCCTGAAAATAGTTTGGGCCGCTAGCTTATTACTGGCGAGATACTGCATTTTTACGATATTTTTAATTAAGCACAATACTGTGGTACCCCTCAGGAACCAAAAAAATTCAATTTCGAATTTCGACTTGAAACTTGGCACAGAAACAGGTCTAAGTGAGTGTAGTTTATTGTGAAAGTTTCAGCTCTTTTCGGTTTTCTATCCTAAGTTATGGCTAAAAAGCATGTTATTTACATCACTCGTATACCCCCCGACAGGTTCCGATGTTCGTATTTCAGAAAAGGAACAACCAAAAGAGCTGAAACTTTCACAATAAACTACACTCACTTAGACCTGTTTCTGTGCCAAGTTTCAAGTCAAAATTCGAAATCCAATTTTTCTGGTGTCCCTGTGGGGGACCACGGCATTGTGCTTAAAAATACCGTAAAAATGCAGTATCTCGCCAGTAATAAGCTAGCGGCCCGAACTATTTTCAGGGTATTCATGGCTCATTAGAACCTACATGATGCACATAGTTCCGACTCCAAAGCGATTTGACAGTTGGTGGCCTTCCCTCGTTAGTTTTTCATAGAGTAAGAATGCAATAAGATAATTTTAAGTTAGAAAAAGTGATTTTAAAAATGATGTTCAAGTTATCTATTGAAAACAATTAGAAAATCACTCATGAATTTGTTTGGAATCGATAATAAAATTTCACTTTACTGCTAAAATGCGCGAATTGCTCAATTGAACATCTCACATTGTACAATATGTCATCATTTTAATCAGTTACATCTTGATCAACATTCTCTCTCATATTAGTACAAGACATCGAATCTTTTAATGCGAGAAGTCTTCTAACAGGATTGATCATCGAGAGCGATTACAATTTTGGCTCTTATTTTTCTTCGAAAATGTTTTCGTGTAAATCCAACTCTGATTTTGACTCCAGTGAAGTCGGAGTCCGGTTTTGGAGTTTATTACAGATATCTATTCTGGAATGTTCTAGAGTGTTTTCGAACGATTGAAAGCTTGTTAATGCTGTTCAGCGCCTTTTCCCATTACTAGGGAACTTTGAAAAAGAAGTCTGATGTGTGTTGTCCTTGGTTGTTAGGGAATAGTTTGCGTCCAATGACCTGCGCCGTTTGCCTCTACTTGCAATGGTCTATAATGGGGAGGAGAGAATCCATAAAACTTGCTCTTAAAACTTATACTCTCTATTTTAGTTCGTAAAATATGTTAGTCCTACAAAACAAATGTTTACAGCAGCTGTTCTAAATGAATAAATTTTCACTCGTAATTGTAATCAGTGGCAGATCGAGCAGCACAGCAATCCGACGACCGACAGTCTCTCGTAAATTGAAATAAAGGCATAGTTTTTTAAAACAAATCTTGTGGATAAATGTTGATCCAAAATAATTAAAATCTTCAAATGAAGAGCGTCACTAAAAGTATTAGTCTCGGTTGTTTCAATGATTAGTATAGCTCTCTATTGAATAATGGTGACAATTCAAAGAGAATATATCGGTCACTATTTTCATCGGTTAATAATTAATTCGAAAATATTTCAGAATTGTAGACAGAAATGAATAAAAGTTTAAGATACTTAAAATAGAACGGCGTTGGAACTCAGATTTAAAAACAAATATTCTATATAAGTGCACCCTTAAAAGTTTATTTTAATGTTTGTAGAAAAAATTCTGTTCTTTCCACTAACTGTTGTGAAAATAATTCTCATTTGTATTGGCGAAATATGAATTTGTTTATTGTTAACATTGTTTGCTTCAATGTTTTATTCAGACTCTCCCAGGTTAAAACTTAATCGAAATCGACAAAGCTTTAAAAAAAGAATCAATTTTGAAGAAAATAATAAGAAAGCAAGAGCATGAAAAAAATCAAAGTCACTAGCTTCAAATGAAAATCAATACGTTTTGTTTTTTAATCGGATTTGAGTCATAAATTAGAATGGTCTCAATCCATTTCATTATTGTCAGTATTATCATCACATTTCCATTTGTCGATAATTTTACAACGAATCAAATCCTTCTTTTTGGCTACAAATTTTGTTGAACAGCATCAAAAATAATACTTAATCGATTAGCTATTATGTATATTTATCGAAACTTAAGGATAAAACTTGATTCTATTATTCATCAACTTTCTAAAAATATTCTTTAAATTCTTTAGGTTTTACTGCTTACTGCTTTTTTCTGATAGAAACTGTTTAATTATGAATTTTTATATTGATTGTATGAAAGCAATATAAAGAGATGGGTCGCTCGTCGATTCGCCCCTTACTCGCCCACGTCAAATTCATCCCACTCTAATTGAGTCCTAACTCGTCCCATTCCTAATTCGTCCACGATCTCAATTCGTTCCTTGCTTAATTGGTTATTAACACATCATTATATCTCTTCTTCTCAGTGTCTTTCTCATATGTTTGTTGGTCTTTTCCAACATACGTTTAATCTTATCCTTTCCTTCAGTACACGTCATTATATATATTGAATTTTTTCCTTTCCTGTAATATACATATGTCATACATGGTTAGTCTTTTCCTTTCCTTTACTATGTGCTTTTGTCTGTTATGAGTGATGGATTTCTCCTAACTAGTTACCTTATTCACTCGATGGACATTTCCATACACGCTGCTGGTTTTCATTCTATATATAGTGGAGCGAAATATACTAGAAATATCTTTTGTCACTCCGGTAAATCAAATAAAAGTATGCTCAAATTTACATGCAGCGAGCGTTCGAAGCCTGTTTTAAACTTTGAAGGACATCAATATACCAAGAAAAGAGAAAATAAGACAATGAACGAATGGAGATGTCGAGATCGGCGATGTTCCAGTTCTCTTTCAACATGCTCAAAGAGTGTAACAATCGTTCGGCCTCCATCTGCTCATACATGTCACTCAACTAGTGATACAAAAAGTGTTGTTGATGACAGCATCAACAGAATGAAGCAAAGAGCTCGTGAAGAAACTGCTCCCATTCCACAGATTTACGCTCTAGAAATCGTCAAGACCCGCATTGAACGTCCAGGTTTGCCGACCGGTCTTTTCTTTTCTACTCTACAAAGTTTGGATTCCAGTCTCTATCGATGGAGAGCAGAGAATTATCCAAATCTGCCAAAAACGGTACAAGATTTAAAGATCCCAGATGTTTGGAAACGTAATAAACAAGGAGATCTATGTTTACTCATTGACGAAAAATGTTAGTTGTATCAAATAACGAAGTACTTATTTAACTTATCGACGTTTAGATGAACAGAAGCCACAAAAAAATGCAGAACGACTATTGATTTTTGCATGTGATTGGTCACTTTCATTTCTATCATCTTGTGTGAGATGGCACTGCGATGGAACTTTCAGTATTCGCCTTGTATTGTTTGAGCAGCTTTACATTATTTGTGGTTATTCGAGGTCAAGTGAAGTGAGCTTCACACGTAAACTCGACATTTGGAGCTGACTTTTCCATCCATATTTTATCGGTCAATTCGAAATCCATGTTTTACGATACGTAATAGAAATGCTGGATAAAAAGTAATACTTATAAAATAAGTGGTCTGTCTCAAAAGCACTATCCCAAAATAGAACAAAAGTACTCACTACCCGGAAGTATGATTCCCAAAACAGAGCAGTTGTTCTGTTGTGGAAATGGCTCTTCGTAGTATTGAGCATTTTTGTTCTGTTTTCGGAGACTTACTATTCTTTCCCGGAAGTGTGGTAGGACAGGTGAGTTGTTACCTTAATTAGTGTTCACCAGATAATTACTCATTATAGTTAATATCAATAATATAGGGGTGAAAAAACAGCCGGTAACATCGATAGATAAAATATGGACTGTGGAAAACATGGATTTGGAGTTTACACCGTGTGGAGCTCACTTCACTTGACCGTTATTCGAATGGGTATATGATTCCATGCGTGTATTGTTTAACATCGAAGAACGACGAAGATGTATGTTTTTAAAAAAAATTTTTTCTCTAGAGAAATCTCTTATGATTAGGTGTATATTAAAACTGTCCAACATGTAATATCACTTGGGCATCGAATTGACCTTGTATTTCGTCCTGAGCAAGTAACTTTTGATTTCGAAACGGGAACAATGAACGCATTTGCTTCAATATTTCCTTCAGCAAAAGTGCATGCATGTTTTTTCTCATTACTCACAGGCGCTATGGCGCAAACTACAGGAATTAGGGCTTTGTCAATATGTAATCAGAACAACAGACGATGACACTTGTACCTCAGATGATGAACGAACAAAGGCAGCAAATTGGTTTTATTCCGCAATTGACTCGCTCCCATTCCACCTTCGATAGTAGCGAGTACATGGGTGCACGCCATGGATGACTTTACACCAGATCATCAGTCAGCAAAAAAGTTCAACGATTATTTGATTACTACCTATGTTGATTCGTCATCTTGTCGCTTTTCGGTTAACATATGGAATGTCCACGATGCAATTGTACAAAATTTACCACGAACTAACAACAGCGTCGAAGGATATAACAATAGAGTGGGCAATATCTTTCCTACACATCCGCATATTTACTGATGTATTGAATTATTAAGAGACGAACATACGTTTCAACAGCATAAAGCTGAAGAAACCTTCGTGCATATGCGTAAACCAAGAAAAATCAGTGATAAAATTGATGCTCAATTGGATCGATTGCTCGAACAACATACAAGAAGGGAAATACCTGATTTAGAATTAGCTATAAGGTGTGGAAAAGCTTTTAAAACAAAATTGATCAAGGAATAAAAAAAATATACATGTGAATAGCTTTTTTTATACAATCTTATCTCTCTTTGATAATAAATAGTTCTTTCACTAAAAAGTAAGCTCTTATTTGATAGGCAATCAGGGACAGGTTAGGAGTGAGTGAAAAATGAGAAAGGGACGAATTGAGAGGAATTTAGAGTGGGACGAGTAAGATATGGGACCAATTAGGGACCAATCGGGTGTAAACCAAAGAGATGTCAGTATGATAGCACACTGTTAGATTCGCTTAGAAAAAAACCCACACTATACCTTGAGAGGCACCAAATGGAGACTGCATCCTCCTCACTGGAATACCGCATTCAACACTGACTGTAACGTTTGTCTTTCTTGATATGATTTGCCCAACTGAGTTTTGAAGGGTAACACTATATTTTCCTTGATCGTTCTCTGTTGCATTATCAATAATTAATATAAACGTGTTTTCACTTTCTTCAAAAAATAGAATACCCCTTTGATTAATTGGATATTCTTGATTTCCTTTAAACCATTTAACTTCTGGTTTTGGTTTTCCAAATATTTGACATGGAATTATTATTTGTTCACCTTGTTTAACGACAATTTCCAATGGAAGAGAACTTATAACTGGTGGAGTATAAATATTTAAATTAACTTTTATTTCAACGAACCTAACTCCATGTGTTGCACGAGCTGTGTATACTTGAGAATCTTGTAGTGTAACATTATTGATAATTAATCTGGATCGTCCATTGTCATTATTAATAATTTGAAAATGATCATCAGCTTTTATTTCAGTATCATCAGCATTATGCCATGTAACAGTTGATTTTGGTATTACAGAAAACTTAACATTTAATTCAGCTGTTTCATTTAATAAGCATGTCACATCAGTAGGATTGATATCTATTTTTGGTTTCACTAAAATAATTAATGTATAGAAAAGAATAAAACATATGAGAAAAAAAACGGTAATTAATTTAAATATCTAATTCCCTTGACTGTAGGTCAGGGTCTAAATCCCGAAATTGTCGGTGTGTTTGTGGGTTTGTGTGTTTGTGTGTTTGTCCGCAGGGTCAAAGGTCAAAGGTCAAAAAAACATCCTCAACTGCTATACTATGGGGGTACCCTTAGGTCCTCAGGCACTATACCTTGATGGAGAAAAACCGCCTCGAAATCTGATTGGCTGAATTTTTTTTGGAACAGCCAACCAGATTTCGAGGCGGTTTTTCTCCATCAAGGTAAAGATGGAACACATGGTTACTCGGGCCAATTTGAGGTTATCGAGGGTGCTCTACAAAAGTCCTCATAGAATCTCCCACGATTGTCCATGAAATAAGCGAGTTACAGTTTCAGCTAATCAGATTTCGAGGCGGTTTTTCTCCATCAAGATAAAGATGGAGCATATGGTTACTCAGGCCAATTTGAGGTTATCGAGGATGCTCTACAAAAGTCCTCATAGAGTCTCCGACGGTTGTCCATGAAATAAGCGAGTTACATTTTGCGGCCATCTGATTGGGCCATTTCTCGACTAATACAAAAGCGAATGCAGCGACCAGCACCTTACGATACGTACTTAGCTACTAGTAGAATAAATATATGGTGTGATCCCTAAGTTTAGGACCCAAGAGTACTCCTACAGTATAGCAGTTGAGAATCCAAGGGTACCCCTATAGTATAGTAGATGAGGTCCTAAGGGTACCCTCAGAGTATAGCAGATGAGGACCCAAGAGTACCTCTATAGTATAGCACTTGAGGACTCAAGGGTATCCCTATAGTATAGTAGATGAGGACCCACGGTTACCGCTTGATAGTTACCGTCCTGCAGTGACTATATAAATAAAGTAGTTACGTAGTTACAAGTAACTATGTAAATACAGTAGTTACTTAGTTACAAGTAACTACGTAACTAAGTAGTTACTATTTACAAGTAACTACGTAGCTAAGTAGTTACTATTTACAAGTAACTACCTAAATAAGTAGTTACTATTTACAAGTAATTACGTAAATATGTAGTTACTATTTACAAGTAACGAAGTAACTATTGTAGTTACTTTACTTTAGTTACGTAACTACAAAGTAAAGTAAATCTCCCACCCCTATACTATAGTAGTACCCTTATGTCATCAACTGCTACATTCACTGGAAGCTTGTAGGCACATACGAAACCTTTTTGGAGGGTTCAGTGGTCATTTTTTATTTTCTTAGAGTGCATTTAAATGGCACAAGACTTGATACAGTCAAGGGATATAGTGGATCACTTTGATCCACGCTACTTGTAAATAACATGTGATGTGAATACTGCAGACAGCAGAAATAATGAACTAAATATCATGATAAACTATGTGGTTTGATTGTAACATTTTGCATTGCGATAATGATCACAAACGACATCAAACCGAATAATTATCATTAGCGTTCAATACGTCTTCATTAACAATATTGTAACCGAAAAAATAGAGAATTCTGTATCCATCTGATTAAACATGAGTCTAATATACAATGAGAAATATTAGGACTTATAGAATACAAATCTCAAAATCTAATGAAGTCTGACCAAAAGTTCTAAGCACACTAAATAGTAATATAAAGACAAGGAGATATTTTGAATTTTATTTTATGAAATGTTGAAGATAGTTTCTATGATTATTTATATCAAGATCAAATCTTTCAATACAGCTTACTAAAAGTTTTTTGACTTGTTTTTCTAAAAAAAACTTTTAGCTAATTTAAAAACCATACGAGCTAATTGTATTTCATTTATTTAGTCATTTAAACTACATTCGATAGAATTACTTAGCTAAAAATTATTTAGTATCTGGTCTGGTGAATATTTTGAATGTGACATTATATTGATGTCTTCTTCTATCATAGAATTAATAATATTGGATGAATATGAAGCCAATGATGGTTGTCGAACACTTTTATATATTTTAAATCTTATGTTCATATTTGTTTCCATATCTTATTAACAAAAGGCTTCAGGCAATTTTCAATATAATAAATGTGATCTATAGCCATACTTTTATGTATAAACAGGATTGTTTGTTTTAAAGAATATATTAAACAAAATTTTGTCTAAAATCTGTTTACAGGAATAACAGTCTTTGATAATTCATCTTCAATAAGCTAATTAGAATTAGATTACTTATGACTAATCTGACAAAAATAAATCGATTTCACATCACTGGTAATGGTAGAATGTAACTGACATGATCGAACAAAATCTCATTAAATTTTTAAAACAAATCAAATATAATCAGCTTATGTGGTTTCCAAGATAGCTAAGAATTTTTTTAAGAAAAAGAGTTCAAAAAAACTGAACTTGATATAAATAATTATGGTAACTGTCCTCAACATTTGATAATGTAAAATTGAAAATCTTTCATTGTCTTTATATTGTTATTTAATATGTTTAAAACTTTTGATTAAACCTAAGCAATACTTGTGACTGGCCAAAAGAGTAGAACTTTTGTGAAACTCGGTACATCACGTTCGGTGGACCTATTTATTCCGATAAAATAGAATTAAAGCATAATTTGTGTTAATAATGAAAAAAGATTATCACTACACATTCTAGAAATAACCCCGTTTCCTAGAAAATCCAAACGCATTCGAAAACTCTTCTGAAAATCCTTAGATTTTTCTGAAAAGATTTCTGATCTGAACGATCGTTTTTGAAAATGCCAATTTGGACATCAATAAAATATTTTAGAATATCCTTATAGTACATTTGAAAATCGTAAAGATATCTTAGAGAACTCATTTAGCCAAAAAATTGATTGAGTATCCAAAGGGATATACAAAAATATCTTTTCGATTATTTTCGAAATATATTATTTTGACTTTAAGATATATCTTATTTTGAGTTAGTTTTATCTTCGAAGCTAAAATAGAAGATAAAATGACAAAAGATTTCTAGTAGTCTCATCAAATAAGTATTGTTCATTTGTGAGTGCTTCTCGAATTTCCATTGAGAGTTGATTTGTTTTCTCATAATCAACTTGCATGACACAGATCAATTTGCCTGTAATCAATGTATAAAAGAAAAGAAGCACATATAGGGCCATCAGTTAAAAAGTGAGAATGAGAGAAATAATTTATGAAAACTCATGAATTCTTTATTGACGTTTGATCTTTTATCGTCTCAATTTCATGTTTACGCTCTAATCGATAATAATGACATCTGTTTCATTGAGTTTAATGACTGAATAAAGTTGAAGATGTGAAAAGACGTTTGTTCATATGTAATTTTAATTATTTCATGATTGAATGATATATTATTTATAAAGACTTTTGTCAATAGTCCCATTCGATTACTTCTACTTTCCATGTCAATCGCATATTCCATTTAACACTGACTACTCGAGCATAGTCGAATCGTCTATACTTTGTTTTTACCTTTTTTACTCCTCTTTTATCCTGAAAAAGCCATTATATCGACTTTAATAAAATTCTTCAATTCTGGAGATATATAATTGATGATTGAATAATAAGATGATTACTCTATCGTCCTTCATAACGTGCAGTTTGTCGACACGCAGAATAATAGTATGATGATATTAATGCAAAGATGTCATTATACCATTATACACTCAATATTGAAATCAAAATATTAAAATATATCTATAGAGTATTTAATTGAAGTGTGATCAATTTAACACTACGGGATTTTCTACGAAAAGTAGTCATTTCATTACCTTGAAAAAATTGAAGATTTTCTAATAACAGATTATAATTTTTAGATGGTATTAGGTCTTCGCTTGCTTTTATACCATCTATCCAACCATATTCAACAATATTATCTAATACTAAATCATATAAAATTTGTGAATCTGCAATATTATTTCGTTGAAGTAATTGAAATAATTCTTGATGATAATATTCACGTAATGCTTGAAATAATATTAATTCTTTTTTGTTTATTAATTCATCGATTATTTCTGGTCTATATTTAGAATATTGAATTATTGATTTTAAACCATCATTTGTTATTGTAATCCATAAATCATTAAAGAGATTTTCTTCGTCTAAACATTTATTGTCAATATTTTTGAATAAGAATTGTAAAACAATTGATAAAATTGGACAATTTTTCATATATTTATTTCCATATTCAGCTGTACGAGTTAAAACATTTTCATATATAATATTATTATTATCTTTATATTGTTTCAGACATAAAATAAACCATTCATGTGATGAACCATATTTGATTTTCCATTTTTGTTCAAAATATTTTTTTAATAATTTCATTAATTCATTATCACTACCATTTATTTGTTCTTTATAGATCCTCGGTATAAGATCTACTTGATAATTCACTAATGATTGTCGACCATTTTCTGATAAATCATCAATGATTTTATCTTTGTTCTCATTACTATCGAATCGAAGAATATGTAGTATTTCATCTTTAATTGATTTTAATACATTATTGTCAATATCTGTTGAATGATCGATTTTATGGTCTAAAAATATCAACAACTATCATAAATGAAATAAATATTCTTCTCTTTTTCAGAAAGATTTCAAAGTTAAAAGATCGAATGTTTGTCTCAATGGGCTTGAATTTATTCATGAAGTCTCATTTCTCGTAAAACAAATACTCGATTTATAGAGTTTTAGCATTTATATTTACACATATTCGAGAAGTCAAAGATGTGAAATGTATATAAAACATGTTACACTCACTTCTCATCTATTATTTAGAAATGAAATCTCTCGTTGTATCTTTCCAGGAGACATGTATACATTTTTGCCAACTTCTGACGAAGTTTCTTTTGCCTTTTCTCCAAGGAATCATACGAGAGATATTCGTGGCGAAGCTGTCACCACCACCGCTACCGCAACAGTTACAATCTTTTAGAAAATCATAGCAGCTCGACCGCAGCGAGATAGCCTTTTTCTCTAACACAGCGTTGCAACAGCCAGTTGTCAACTGCAATGAACATTTGTAGTAGAAACGATGTATCTTCATTTATTATCCTTTCGTCATATTTTTTCTTCGCTTTTTAGTCTAGAAATGTTGTGAGGTAGTCTACATGAATATATCTGTTCTCGTTGACACTCGTCTTCGGGTGATCGTTAAGTGAGCATTGCATGAATCAGATTAATACTTATTAATCGATAAACTTTTCGTTCACCCCATGTAACTCTGAAACGCAGACTAAACCCGTTTAGACGCGTTTAGTCTGCGTTGGAACGCGTCGGATGTTTCAAAATATAATGAACCGCGTCCAAACGCATCCAATGACCGCGTTTGAACGCGTTTCTAATAAGATATATACGGAGACGCGTTTATAACACGAACGCGTTTAGCTTATGCGACACATCAAACGCGTTTCGAACCGTTTCGATTAAGAAAACATGTTTAGACGCGTTTAAAAAACGCGTCCTGATGCGTTTGAACTGAGAAACGCGTTTAGATGCATTTTGAATAGAAACGCGTTTCATTCATTTCTATAGCTGAACGCGTTTTGGTATAGTTCTAGTGATAAACGCGTTCAAACGCATCATATCTGTGCCCAAACGCATTCAAACGCGTTTATGGTAGACACATTTCTCCATATAGAAGAGCCCAAAATGCGTTTTAATAGATTTTCCTCGTCGAACTGGTCAAATACGCGTCCACACACTATTTTTAGATAAAAATAACTGTGAGTTTACGAATAACTTTTAGCAATGCTCGAACAAACTTGACAATACCTATTAATTAGATATTATCCCTGAAAGATTTCTATATAATTATGCACCTAATTACTATATAGTTTAGAAAACTTATAGTTGATGTTTTCAAGTATTTTTACAATGATATTCAATCATTTTGTGAAATGTAATAAAGTTTCAGATAACTAATAATAATTTTAGTAGTCTTTCCAAACGAAACCATTACATTTCTTAGATTAGAAATTATCTTATATTACAGTATAAGCTTTTAGTTCTGCTCAATTGAAGGCTTTTCTGTCAAAGATGTTTTAGTTGAAAAATTAAATTTTTAGACATGGAATAAAACGAAAAATAATGATTATTCACGAATACGAGTCAAAGTCGAGTAGTCGATGCAAATTATTGTTCCAGAAAATAATAAATAAGAATATTTAAAAATTCACCAAGAAAAATAAAACTAAGAAGCAGAATTATATAATTATTAGTTTTAGAAATAAAAATATTTTCTGCGAGTTTATTAAACTGTTTTTAATTTCAACGAAATTAATTAATCTTTCTTGAAGAACTATAATCTACTTTCATTTGTCTTATTTTCTTCAATGGAAAAGTCTACAATTTATCATTCGAAAATTATCAGAAATATAAATTCTTAACTAATATTGAAGAAGATTTATGATATTTTATACATTTAATTTTATTTGAAATAAGTTTTAAAAGACTATCTTATTAAAAGAAAAATCTAACTAACGTATATATATGCCAATATAGTTCATTCGTTCAAGTAAGTAGACTTCTAATCTAACGTCTTATGTTCTAGCCTCACTTGTCGCACAATCTAAATGTATCTATAAAAATCAAATAAATGTTATAGACGATGCCTCGTGCAAGAGATGATCATAATGTGAAGATGATGATCACGTAGATTGAACCTCTGAGGATGGAATCAAATTTTTTCCAAAAAAATTAAGCGCGTTTAGACGCGTTCATGAATCGAAACGCGTTTGAAGCGTCCAATGTTTCATCTTATTTTTGAATGCGTTCAAGAAAAGAAACGCGTTTAGATGCATTTTATAAACGCGTCAAATGTTTCAGTTCCGACGCGTTCACTGCGTTTATTGTATGCGTTTTAAACGCGGTTCAGATGCGTTTACAAACGCGTTTAACTCCAAAAAATTTTCACATGGGACATTAGTCAGTATTTTGATATTATTTTGACACTTAAAATCAAACGTGTGTACTTGCTCAACGAAAATAGGAATTCTCACTAAAAATTGTACTAGAATGATTATTAAATTAATTTTCACCATAGTTAACATTAAATTGAATAGAGTTCTTCAAAACAATATTGTCTGCTATAACCAGTGCACGTTTCTTTTATTAACATATATTGCATCTAAGAAATAACCCCTTTCATTACTTAATAATGGGTTATGTTCCCACTCCATAATCATTCAATCACTATATAGTGAGCAACTTTCACATAGCAGGCAGACATGTAACATCCTTTGCTTAGAAACGGTTCCTATCAATTAAAACAAGTTATGTATAACTTACTGCATCAATTTTAATAAAAAAACCATCTTTCAAAAAAAAATTTTACGAAGTCGCCTGTAGAAGACTTCTACCTAAATTTTTTCAAAATTTGTTTGCCAAAAAACGTATCATGTCGCATCTCATCTGACGTAATTCTAAGCCCTGATCTCCAACATCATATTCTTTTTTCATTACAAAATGATTGTAGTGGAAAAGATAGCGACTTCTAGCTAGAAGTCTTGTTCTCTCGATGACTCCTAGAGTAGTCTAGAGACTCCTGATGTGATACACCATCAATAGCCAAAGGTAAACTAATATGAAAATATACAACTGGTAAACACTTGAGTTTAACTAGGTGAACACCTTTTGTAGCGTTCAAAAAATACGAAATGATTCATTTTTGAGTTTTTTCTTCATAAAGCTAAAAAAAAGAGCTTTCAGAAGATGCTCTTTTGTATATATGATTAGATACAATTCGACGAGTGGATCCTGAATATCACCTTCGTTTTGTGCTACACTGGCATTGTATTCACAAAAAATAATGATTTCAGAGGAGAAACCTTGACGGTCCCATATATTCATAGGTACGAGACGGCGTTATGGCCACCAATAAATTATATATAGGATAATAACTGGTGAAACTCTTAAGTCAATCGGATAAGAACTCTTGGCAGTTTATACAAAGTACGATATGACTAGTTTTCAGATCCATTTTCTGCTCACTACTGATTTTTTTTCTGGTCCATTTCTTGCTCGATCGAAATGAATTTTTGAGACAGTAAAGGTTATATGTCATTCATTCGATTCGGATAGTTTTTCATTTTAAAATATTTTAATAAGATAGTAACAGGAAAAATCTTTTTATACTTATAGGTTTGTAGACAATTTTCTTAGCCATGGACTTTTTCAGAGTTTAATTTGAATTCTAGAACTCTAATTTTAGGATAAGATAGAGTAACTAAGGACGCATTCATTCCAATATTTTAATTTGTCAAAAGAGAATTGGAGGTCATGTCTGCAGTGTTTCCAGTGGCAGGTGTACACAGCAGGAGCAAAATGTACTGCACATCTACTGGTTGACATGTACACTTTGTTCAGAAAAACAAACTGTACATGGTACATCTTGTTAAAAAAAATTCGTAGTGTACACTTAAAAAAAATATCAATGTTCGATTCTGGATATAGATCTAGAACAAAAACAGTAAGACTTTAAAATCTAATTTACTTCTATACTTGGTATTATTTGATATTATTTATGAACAAAAATAATATTTCATTATTTTTTCTAGATTATAAAACTTTTCTAGTACACTGTGTACATTTTGTTTCTGTTATTCAATCTTAGCGGGATTAAGTAAATATGTAACAGTTGAAACTATCTCTCTTATCTTACCCGATGATGATTTGACTATATCGAAATCTAGCGTCACTGGTTCCAGAAGAGTAACTGGAGGTTTTATTTCTTTCAATTGGATCATATGAAAACCATGTGCTGGTTCAAGACAAGCAATAACTTGAAATTGTCGAGCAGGAAGAAGAAGAACTTCTCCTTCTGATTGAAACCAAGAGTGTCGACTAATATCTTTGCCACTATTACAATCGATTGTGAATAATGTTCGGATTTCTGTTTTACCCAAAAATTGCTCATTCTCAAGTACTTCAATAGATGATGCACATGAAGAAAATCCCCACCATATGAATTTCGTTCCGTTAACATATTCTTTACTTAAGTCCATCTTCACTCCACGATATACAGTACGCTGAGAGGATGATAATCTTGCGAGTCCACTCAGAATAAGTTTCAAGTAAGAAAACCATGGTTTCAATTTTTGTCTGTTTGTAGCGCGAAGAGTGGCATTTAGAACGAAATAAAGACATTGGTCTTGAGGTTCCCAGTCCATAGTATACAGCTTAATGGAAGCTGACTGATCTTGAGTGAGACCGTCGGCTGGTTCACTCTCGCAGCTTTCTTTAGCAACAAAAGCATATTTTTGAACACGTGGCAATATGGAGACAAGTGGTAACACTGCTTCTTCAAGTGGCAACAACGGCATTGTCTCATATCCATCAATTGGCATCAACATCCTTTTCGGTTCTTTTATAATATCAGACATTCGCACATAAGTCTGTTGAGTTGCTTTTATACTTTCAGCCATGCTAATATATGATTCTATTTGGATAGGTGATGAAAAGTAATATCTGAAAAGAAAATAAAGACAAAATTTTTTAGAGATATTACGCTTTCAAATTTCAATATGATATCTGCACTCATTTCCATTTAAAGAGAGCCACGTCAACGTATTACCAAACAATTGCTTTCATGACGTTTGGGTATTTCCTCCGCTTTCCAGACACATTTATTCCTTGCATAGTTGCTCTTTGATATTCAGTAATTGCTAGAACTTCTTTTTATGGTTTTATAGGAGTCCCGAGATTCGTTTTAAAATAAAATTGAACGAATAAGAGTGAGAGCAGACTTTTCATTCTCTTTTTTTTTTTGGAAAACTATAAACGTATCCAACAAGGTTTCTGAACTCATGTTGAATTTCTAAAAGTATTTTACGAGTTTCTAAATACCCAAAAGCTATTTAGTAGTCGAGAAAGTGAGTCAAGAACTCCTAGTGCTATTTATCAGAAGGAAGAAGTTTTCATAGAAATTTCTATTAGCCAAAAAACCGTTTCAAAAATCTTGAATGTACTTTAGTTTGCCGTTGTCTTTTCGATGTTCTTTTATAGAAAATCATTTTCAACTTTTAAGCATCAGAAATAGTATATCGTTTGTAAAAGATTTGGAGTGGATTCCCAACATATCCTTATAACTCTTACAAGTTTCAGAAATCTTTGAGTTTTCAAAGGAAAAATCTCAGAAAATCATTAAGATTCATAAAAATGCACGAACATCATTAGACTATTTTTTTCTTTTCGTATTCCCATCGTATTGTTTAAAGATTCAAAGGTCATAAAACATTCACCGCAAGAAAACTTAGTCGGTATCTATAAATCTGTTTTATAAAAGTTATTAGACTCTTAAAATTCAAAATGAATTCTTTCTTCTCAACAGAATCTTTTATGGTTTTTACTCTTCCAATGTGAATGCAATATAATGAAGTTTGTTGTGATAGTCAAAGAGCTCAACTAAATCGTCCTGTTATTCAGAGAGTCTCGAGTTTAGGGATCGGCGGTTCCAAAAAAAATGGAACCGAGAACCGAATTTCAAATATTATTTTAGATGTCTTTGGAACCGGAACCGGTTTTCTCAAGTTTTTCAAAACCGGAACCGGAACCGGAACCGGAACCGTGAAAATAAAAATGTTGGAACCGGAACCGGAACCGGCTTTTTTCCATATGATTATTAACCATAGAGGTGCAAAATCTTTCTCGGGTGCCCCCGCGTGGAGAAGGAAATTTTGAGAAAAAAGCTATTAGAAAAGAAAATCTCATTCTCTTCATAACTAACTGTTACAGGACATAATTTATTCTTTTGAGATTTTTACTTTCCAGGTTTGCTCTATTTTTGACCTTTCCAAGAACAAACACATTACTGCCGAAATATAATTTCTTCGTTATTCTTTTTTCCAGTTTTTTTCTACACCTATTTTTCTCTTGCTGAACTATGCCGTGGCTAAAGAAATCAATAGTAGGAATTTATCGAACATGAATAATTTCTTTATGTGCTAGTTGTTTATTTTATGTCAAATAACGTTGGTCTATAAACGGCGGAAAAAATATTTTGAAGAAATTTTTCGAAAAATTTCGTGAGGGAGAAAATTTTTGATTTTTTGGAAACTTCTATATCTCTGACTAATTTCATCCTGTTTTTATTGGTATATGTTCTAAAGAGTAATAGTAATGTAATAAAACGTTCCATTTGTTGAAAAAATGCAGGATCTCTGGAAATCAACTGATCAGTTTTTGGCCGTTTCTGAACCCTTTCTCTGAGAGCTTTAGTTTTACACAAAACGGCGTAGAACAGCTGAAACATCATTTTTCTGAACCACCTTCAAGTTAAAAGAAAAAACTGATCCAATATTATCTTCAAATTCAATTGAGAGTCGGAAACAATTGATAGCAACAGCTTCAGCAAAAAGATTCAAACAGGTTGAACAGGATAACATGTGTATATATGATGATAATGATGTTACTCAAGGAGATAAAAAAGGGTGTCATTGACTCATTTTATCAGACGGTTGTAGCTAAACAATCATGTCTTGTACATATAGTATTGTTAAAAATTTTCTTACTGTTTTACGTTCACTTACACTTTTGAACAGTCTTTTTCTAATAAATATTAATTTCATTTAAACTGAACAACTAGGGAACCAAAGCTTCACCAATTAAACTACATTTTCTTTCATTTTTCTAGTGATTTAATGGCTGCGGTTCCATGAAATATTTTACGAAGGGACCGGAACCGGTGTTTTTTCTATTCCTGCTAACCGGAACCGGTTTTTTTACAATTTTAGGAACCGGAACCGAACCGGAACCGCCGGTTCCGGTTCCGGTTCTTTTTTGGAACCGCCGATCCCTACTCGAGTTTCTCCTTCTGCACTAATTTATGTAATCTTCAATGTCCAAATATTCCTATCTTTGATAACAGATTTCAACGAAAGATAATGAAATTTTCAAAGGCCTGAAAATTCTGTTAGCTAACTTACACAAAAGGCAGATCGATGAGTCATGACTACTACAAGGTGAAATAAATAATTCTATTTTAAAGAAAAAAAGAAATTTATTTAACTATATTTAATAAGAACATTCCATGTTTGCCGAAACATTTGAGAGGCTTGAAGTCTTCAACGGTTTAAGGATTCTACAAACATTAATAGAATGAATTTAGTAGACTTGAAACCTGAGACATGACGAATAGTTAACCTTTAGAGATAAGAGAACTATATAATTTGGAAATCCCAACTTATTTATAGGCGCTGACTTTAAGATTTTAGAATTTACAATAAACTTCCTAATTTTCATTCGGTCTAATTTCAAAGTTTTCATTGAATTCTAAACACTTACTTCTGGTGACATAAAAGCTTTAAAAGTTCACTTTGACATATATGAATACAACGAAAATCAGACTCAATTCTTGACAATGACTTTAGAACTCTCAATGATATCAAGATATAACTAATGCAAGTCATAGACTCCACGTTGAGTCCAAGAATTTCGAGAGTGAGAGTGATTCTTGAAAGTGTAGGTGAGAAGGGGTGTCAGGTGGGGGTGAGTTCTATATGAAGTAAAGTTGAAGTAAAAAACAAGTGAATATTTAATATTTTGATTATCTCTTACCAGCTTAGGATTCAAAATATCTAAAGGAAATACATGCGTAACCTTTATACGATCTTATATATATGAAACAAATTGGAGTTTTAAAACGAAGTAAATATTTAATAAGTGATATCCTTATAGTATTTCTTATTGTATAATGGGTGTTCTTTACTGATATAAGTTTAGAGATTGACATAATTATAAATAGTTACTATCTGCTTATGTCGTAAGACTCTTGCGGCACAGCTATAAATATTTATTTGATATCTTTGTTCGACTGAAAATATTGAACTGTAGAAAAGTAAATATCTGATTTCTTTAGGAAACATCAAATATGAACGATCAGATATTTGGTAAAAATTGGTAGTAATTTGTAATTTGCCACATTCCCTAGAAGTGTGCTTGACTATACATATCTGCATTTCAAAGACTACAGAATTGCAAGTATCTGACTGACTTCTGATGTTAGATTGCTTTCAGTGAGATAGAAAACTCATTTTTGGAATATCGAATATCTGTTGAAACATTTCTGATCAGCGGATAGAAAACGTAAAGAAGGTATCAGGTACTTCGGAAATCACATTCAAGAAACCTATACAGGGTTATATATAGGAACCCACCTGGTAGATATTTTCAGGTTTCTGAGCAAATATTTCTTTAAAGAGTGCCCTAAACGGTGATTTCCTTTTAATATACTTGGAATATAATATCGTACATATAAAGATAAATCAATGGATTGAAATATATTTAAAAAGAAAGATCTTATAATTTCACTTTGATATTAAAATGCGATATAGTTATATATTGTTCTTCTAATTAATAGAAGTTCGAACAATTGCCGCTGCAGAATGAAGTAATAAATTTGTCGGGAGCAACTATCTTGGAATCCATTCAAATTTTTTCGAATAAGAATTCCTATAAGCTTCAAAATAATTTGAACAGATTCATGCCTGTTATTTTCAAAGAGCTAATTCTCTTTTAGTTTTCATAATATATCTTTACAAGTATTAACATTTGATATGGTTGGAATAGGCAGATAAAAACATATTCTATGTCTAAAACAATAAATCAAACGAAGATATCCTTAATTCGTTGCATTGAAAAAAAATTAATTTTTAAATTGTTCATAGTTATGATTTAAAAAAAAATAATATTTGTAAGTTGATATCTTCTCTTAATGAATACTTGCTGAATGTTATAATCACACAGAAAGACAGTTCATTCTTATACAATATTCGAAAGTTTCTTACTTTTCTTTATGATGACATATAAAATCACTTTTGCTGTTATTGTTTGCTCCTCCTTATTCTGCAGCTATATCAACGAAAGTTTATCAGCATATACACATCTGCATTTTATCGTCACATGTCAATATAACTGATAACATTTCACTTTTGGAATATGCCATATGATATTTTTAAATAAATGAAAGAGACTATTGGAAAGAAAAAATAAACTTGAATATTTTATTTTCTGAAAAATTTTTCGAAATTGTTTTTGATGTACTCACAGATCCTCACAAAACGATACATTGATTGTTCTAGAATTTTGATCATTTTTATAGATGGCACTATTGTATAGTTTCAAATTTTGCTTCTATTGAACCCTCACTTGTTGCAATAACCGATGGTTTTTTTTCTCAAATAAATCAGCTTTGTTGTCATTTCTCTCAAATATTAACGTATATATCTGATTGTTTTTTTTTCAAAAGATGGTCAGTATAATACTTTAGAAAACTTACTGAAAAGATCTATTCCAATGAATAACTGTAGAGTTATGTCCAATTAACACAACAATATTTTGAAATATGTAGTTTTGCAAAATGAATGATTTTATTTCATCTAACAGAACAGATCCAACATTTTACTCTAATTCAAGTTTCTACTGTTTTCAAATGTACTTTTTCTTTCTATAAACCAAAAGAAGAATATTTAAATACAATTTCGATATTTCATTGGTCAATCTTCTACAAAATAATAAATTGAACTATCAGTTGTTTCTGTTATATACCTCAAGGGAATTGCAGAAAACACTTTACAATATTTTGATCGTATCGAAATGATAGAGAAAACATTTCTTTTCAACTTAATAATAAATTTAAATATCTAATGATTTTCATTTTAACATAAGAAAAAGAAAATTATGATGAATTTAATGAACAGTTCTGAGAAAGTAAATAGAGATAAATAAAGAAAATATTTTGTTCAAGTCAATCAACAAATGTATTACAAAAAGGTAGTCGATGAATCGACAGAACTTTTCATAAACTATTAAATGGTCGATTTAATTTCTTTATATTCAATTGAAAGAGCAACACAAATTCTCTAATATCAAAATAATTTCATTGAAAATAGATCACTCTCAAGCATTGTTGTGATAATTAGAACAGATCTTTTCATAAAGAGTTTGTGGAGAATTGCACAGACTATATTTTGAACAAAAAAATTAATTGTATACATCACTATTTGATAAAAATACTCGAAAAATACCGATAGATACATTTATCTTATTCCATCCGTTATATTGAATATAATTAAATAAAAAAATAAAAGATAAATATCTCTTGTTGAATATAGATAAGCAATAGATGAGGGTGATTGAATAGATCATCCTTTGCATTTTAGTTTTCATTCATTTAATAAAATATATTAAAAAACTAAAATATTTAAGTAGAAAATGCACCGTGAATATTTGAACAATTTGAAAAATCTAAATAAAATAAAATTGAATTTCTCTTGTATCAAATGAAGCGTATTTTTCGCATGAATCAAATTTAATTCTTCACACTTTTTACTATTTTGACGAAAAAATTCCAAATAGAATATGAATAATAAATATTCCTCACAATGTGTTACTCATAAATATAGTTTATATGTCAAAGATGTGTGCATATTTAAATTCGTTGAATAATATTATTTTAAATAAATTATTTATTATTTATCTATAATCATTTTCATTATTATGAATACATTGATAAAAATAATAAACTAAAATATTATTGGATCAACCATATTCAATTATTTATATATATATAATTCGAGTCTCGAAATAATTCAATTATTATATTAATATTAATATAAAGATGAGAAAAACATTTTACAAACTCTTTAATTGAAATAAAAATATTAATTTAAAAAAACAATTTTTTTTATCCATGTTTATTATTTTATTTATCATTGTAAAAGATATTCTATTCAATTTAACATATAAAATAAATTAATTCTGTTTCTGTAGGAATTATTATTATTAATAATAATTAAACAGTTAATATATAATTTAAATATTAATTAATCAAAGATAAATTGAATAATCTTTCATAATATCACTTACCCATTGTTTAGCCTATTAAACTACATAATTAACGGATCAACTTGAAAATATTCATAGTCATACTAAGATGCTGTTCAATACAATCTTACTTTATTTTTCTTCAAGTTTTAGTATTAATAAAAGAATTTTATTATACATTACAAAATTAGTTGGATATGGCCTTTTCAATGTTAGTTTTTGACCTTTTTTATTTTTTCTAAGAAAATTTCTTTCGATCGCTCAGACCTGAAAAACTATTTAAAAAAATTAAATACAAAAGTAAAATAAAATAATTTAAGTTTATTTTGTGACTCAACTTTTGCAATTTAAACCTGAGAATAAATTAAAATTAAACAATTCAAATCTATTTTTGAATTTAAATTTATATAACTAGAAACTCATCGTAAAACACATTAAAATGACATTCTAAAAGTCATTAATTTTAAGAGACTTTTCTCATTTTTTTTTATCGTTTTTCATAAGAGAAAAATCAACCGTGATGATATTTTCTATTAATATTAATTTAATAACTGTGAAGAACATTTACAATCGTTATGTAGTAGATTATATTCGACAATTGATCAAAAACAGAAAGACCCATCTTCATACAATATTGTATGATAATTTTATAATTTCAATTTCTAGTACACTGGGTAGAAGACAAAAATGCATATCTTATTACCACTATTGTTGATATACACTGTTAATGTTTAGAGTTTTACTTTTAAAGTTCATACTCTGTTTGATTGAATCAATTAAAAGGACAATTGCAATGTTTTTGTAAGATAATATATAAATAATGAATTTAAAATATTCCGACCATAAGACTTAATAACAATGGTGAAAGCAACTCTTTAACGAACTTTTATCATAATACTAGTTTATGCTAGATGAAAGATAGATAATCAGTTGTTTGTTATTTTACTATCTGATCCATGTTTTAAAAGCACTTCATTATTCACCAGTTATTATTAACAAGTTACACAGATATTGAAAAAAAAATATCCTTCTTTCTATTCTGTTGTTTGTTCATTTCATTAATGACCTAGTCCAAATTCATTAGCTCAAAAAGTTTATTGAATCAAACTAATTATTCTAAAATTTTGGATTAGTATGGACTGAGATTGATAATACATTTTCAGAAAAAGAATAATTATGACTTGCTTGCATGACGGTTCAGACGAGTCCTAACTACTCATTAAGATGTTTCAGATCAATAAAGTCGCTTGTCCATGGTCAGTTTTTAATCATCTAGCCAATCGATGAGCGTCATATTGAGATTTAGACTACCTAAACTGACGCTAATCAATGGTCGCATCATAGCCTATCGTCAGGATAGCTCGTCAAATATTGATGATTGTCGAATCGAATGTTTGAATCCATCTTTCCGCTTTTTCTTCTACTCTTCTGATTACTCTGAACGGATGAACAAGACACTTTAGACTGATCCTGATCACTATTGAGGACATTTTGGTTTAGTAATGTCATCCCATTCCTAGTATATTTTTGCTCATTTGGGAATATAAAGATGAAATAAAAAAAGAATTCGTCTTGTACCAAAACAATTTTATTTTCACACGAACAATATTTGGCTACGCGAAATTTTGTCTATTTTCAGAAGCACAAAAATGCTCCTATAAAAAGGGATCTTATATAAATTGAAGAGATTTTCTAGCTACATCCTATGGCATATTTTGTTTTTTAATAGAGTGAAATGATGAAAACATTAGATGTGAGACACGATCCTTTATGATGCCGAACTCATTAGTTTTACAGCTTTTTATATGTCTTCATTTTCATCTTTTTTTTGCAAATATATTTAAAACAGTTTTTT
>JAJEKB010021035.1:624476-651817 GCA_022393335.1 Macrotrachela quadricornifera
GTCCACATAAATGTGCAATTGCAGGAAATGCAGGAATTGCAGGAATTGCATGATTTTGATAGATATGGATTGAAAGAAATTCCTGCATCGAGTGATATCGAGCTTGGAAGTGCAAGCGATTGCAGGAATGTGTAACTTTTGGGAATAGGATGACTGCTCCATTTCAATTGTAAATCGTTGTACTCGATTGTTGTCACGATCGACAACATAGAGATTACCTTGTTGATCGAATGACAATCCATCGGGCCAATTGAGTTGATTTGTTTGATTTCCTTTACCATTTCCACCAACAATAACACTTCCTTGTTGCGCTTCTTTAGGCCAACGTACAATTCGATGATTCCGTTGATCAGCTACATAAACAGTACCCAATTGGTCAATTACAACTCCTCGAGGAATATACAATTGTGTCGAACTATTTCCTGGTCCTTGTTCACCAGCAACAATAATACCTTCTTTTGCACCTTCTATCCATTTCATCACACGGTGATTATTCGTATCAGACACAAATACTGACAGCTCCCGGTCGACGAATATGTAAGTGGGCCAATTGAGCTGTTCAAGACCAGTTCCTTTTCCATTTCCACCTGCTACTACTATTCCTTGGGATTCACCCATTCGATATCTGCTTACTTCATACTTGCCGATATCAGTAACATAGAGAAATCCATTGTTATGCATTGTTAAACCAAAACAAGAGATATTTGGAATAATTATTTCTCCATTTGTTCCATTTTGACGAGACCATCTAACTACTCTCTTATTCCCATAATCACAAATAATAAGACTATCTCTCTCTTTATCCATGATCACATCTGTTGGTTCGTTTAATTGATGAGCACCATCTCCTTGTCCATGTCCACCAGCCACTATTTGTCCATTTGCTTCATTCGATTTCCATGCTACAATACGGTGATTCGAATAATCAGCAACGTAAATTGTTTGTTCATCATCCACATATATACCGCGAGGTTTAGAGAGTGTTGGATTTTGTCCTCCTACTGTTTGACCATTCTTGTTCCATCTGGCATTTGAAGAAATATCTATCAAACTGGCACGAAGTGGTACTAAAAGAAAGAGAAAACATGATTATCATCATCAAAATGAGCCTTTCATTTTCTTTGAATTGTCAGAAAAGAAAAAATTCTACAATATTGTTTTTCACTCTATTTGATGTGATAGAGAAGAATAGAGAACGTTCTCAGTTGCTGTAAAGAAAATACTATTATAATGTTTTACTGATGTCTATATCAATGATTTCCCAAATATAAAATGTGAATTGGAGAGAAACTTTTTCTAGATAGAAGTAGGCTAAAATCCTCGAAAGACATATACATAGATCATTGTTACTCTGTTTTTGTATTATTGTCATTTGAATTTGTTATGCTACAAAATGCATGAAGTTTCTAAAAGTTTGTAAGTTCAACACTAAAAGATTTTCATGACATTCACTATTTAGTACCAATAAATTCAGTTTCTTCTTTGTTTATTTTTTAATAAAAACGTTTTTGAAAAATTCGATAATTCACAGTCAAAATGTGTTATTAGTTAGAGTGAAAAAGCGAATGTTTTCATTTCAATAAAAGAGAAATTCAAAAATCCAATTCTATTACGACCTTGCCTAAACTATCTTCTTTGTAATAAAAACGGGTCATTTCTATATTGAACAGTTATTAAGAAAGGCTTACCTGCGTCAAAGTTAGTTTGAGAAAAACTTTATATAGAGAAAGTTGTAAAGGAAATTTTCAAAAAAACCTAGTAGTTTTTGCCTATAATAGTTCAGGAAAACCTTCAAAAGTCGGTATTGAATCGATAAACTATAGTTCTAAAGAGAGCTTAAACACTTTGATTATAAGAAAGCAAAAACATCCGTATGCTATATATATATCTTTTCTTAGGATGAATAGTTCGATAATGGCCACCGTGCTTCTATATTTTAAATCTGCATTTAATCATTTTTGATTTGATGGATGTATAAGAAAACTGATTTGAGTGAGTATCCCAATTTGACTACGTTAAACGTAGCTCAACATGATTGAGAGATCGAATAGAAATGATTGAAACTCATGCCAGAAGATCAACCTAGTTTTTGATATTCTATGATGGTCCTCATATCTACTCTTGTCATCATATACCTTATCGATATGATAGGCATTCTGCTTATAATAATATTAATATTAAATAATTGACTATATTCTCATTTTTATGTTTTCATTTTAAACAGCACAAATTAAATATTTGAGTTTTTGAGAAATAATAGATACAATGTCTCTGACACTCGACTAGACAAACTATTAACTTTGAAAAAAAAGGTCTTATCATCAAAAACAATATCTAATCTGAAATGAAGAAACATACTACATGCGTTCAAAGCCAAGATAAATTTTTGAATTCGATGATTGTTAAAATCAGTCACAAATATATTACCATTAGAATCGAAAGCCATCGTTTGTGGATTGTATAATTGACTTGCTGTTAATCCACTCTCACCTGAACATCCAACCAAACATTTAAACCCATTTGGTATTGATCGGATGATACGATGATTGTCACTATCAACAATAAATAAATAACCATCATCATCAAGTACAATTCCTGTAGGTCTTCTGAGTATAAAATCCATTGACAAGGGAAATCCAGCCATTGTAATGCCATTTTTTTGCCCTGGTGGAAAATGTTGAATTCGATTATTATCAGTATCGGCAACGTATAAATTGAAGTTAACATCGACAAAAATTCCGTGAGGATGATCTAGCATATTGGGAACAGATCCTGGACAACCTGTTCCAGCTACAACGATCGATATCATTGGATCATTGTTAAGTTCAACTTTGACAATACGATGATGATTGGTCAAAGAACAATAGATAATATTGTTGACAATAAAAAGTCCTGTGCATATTCCATCGACATGTATTACAAATTCATTGTTTATTGAACTCAATGTCCATTTATGAATTCGATCATTGAAAAGAGTATTAGTGACATATATATCACCATTGTTCGTAGCAAAAATACTTCGTGGATAAGTTAAATTTCTGGAGAGAGTTTCAGTTGAAGTCATTGATCCATTGTGCCAGATAAGAATGCGTCCATTCTCTCTGTCACCTACATGGATCGTATTTTCAGTATTTATAAATAATCCAACAGGTTGTTTTCCAACTATACTCTCATTAGCAAATGTTATTGCCTTCAAATTCCATGATGCACATACACTCAATTTAGGTTGATTATAAGATACACCTATTTAACAAAAAAAACACGATTTTCTCACGAACAAAAGTCTTTATGAAATCTGTTAAATCGGATTTCAATGTTTCACAGTAAAGTCGAGATGTGCTCTTAAGAAGTTGGATAAACAATTTTCTCATCCAGATCGAACATATTGCTTACAGCCTTTCTCGAAATCAAACAATTAATGTTATTTAATACAATATCGATGATTGCTATTATTAAGATCGAATCCTTCACAGTTTTTGTCTAATATCGAAAGCACAGTTAATTTTTAAAGTTATTCTCAGGGTGATATCAGAACATTTCCGAAATCATGAAAAGATGGAGGCTACTTCAATTGCTAGAAGTTCTTCTTCCTAATTGAAATATAGAAATAAATTTTACCTGAAGAATAATTAATGACCAAAAAAACAATGATGAACCAAGCCAAAAACTTCATTGTTCAGCTGTTAAAATTTTTTTAACATTTAGCTTAGTAACAGTTTTCTGAACAATGATTTTTATTTTTCTTGTTTTTCTTTTGTTGAATGTTAAAGTGAATGAGTCAATAGGGTAAATCACGCCATTTGAAAATATATAGAACATTGTCAGAAACGAGTTCTGAAGTAATCTGATCTTTAACATAAATTTGTCATGTTCTACTAATTATTGATATTTCATGATCAACATTAATAAATAGAAATAAGTCAGGGATTCTCTTATGAGAATTAAAACTTCTGATGTAAGAGAAGTTAGCAGTCTTTTTCAGTTTTCTCTAAAATGACTTGCCCCTCTGATTAAATAGTACCAAATACCGTTTTCTGTTTGAGAAGATCCTTCATAACCTAAGCCAGTTGCAAGACTTGGGTTATTCAATGCAATTCGACAAAATTTATTGTATGCGTTTTAAACGCGATTCGGATACGTTTACAAACGCGTTTAATCCCAAAAAAAATTTCACATGGGAAACATTCGTGAGAACACTTCAAAATTAGAATAGATTGATATAGGATTCATTAATCAGTGATACACTCAATTGAATTAAGGACTATAGCAAATTTTTGAAGTGTGCAGTGACATATAATTTGGGTATGTCTACCAGAAAGATATACGGTTCAATAGGACTCATCGAGTTGCATTGAATGAGCTAAGTTTCATAACTCCATTAGGTTCTGGAATGTATCACTTAAGAGAAAACGGTTTTAATATTTTTTTCGTATAGTAAAAAGTCAGTTTTCAGTTTCAAGAAGTTGCACAAGACAATGGCGCAATGAGAAGATAGTAGAATTTTAACTTTTCGTTGCACCGGTCGCGTATACTGAGGTATGTCTGCTAGCGAGCAAGATTTAGCTAAGTGAAGAATTGACAAAGCAATCGCTTTGAAAGTTTTAATGTCGACAACAAAAAAACAGTTCTGTGGCTGAGAACTTTGGTTCGAACAAACTAAGCAAAGGACTAGTTATCTTGTATATAGAAGTTCTGCTTACACCTACTATTCTTTATATTATAATCAACATTACAAGAGGCAAGACAGTCGAGTTTAGATATAAGTGAAAACTTAACAAACCAACATATTTATTTCAGTAAATTCACAGATCTAGATGTAATTAAATAAAGAAAATGAAATACGAAAAGATTCATGAGTTACGTAAAAATTGTTTTTGAGTCAAATGATCGTCATTGAATTGTTCATATGTATCGACTTGTTTCCTGTCCCATTTCAATACGTCTGCAACTTCTTCTGCTCGTTGTTCCATACTTATCTTTTCAAACTTTGAAATAGGTATTTCATAATTATTTTCCCAATGTCGAGTTATTCGATGTTGCATTTGTAATCGATTTTCTAATGCTTCTCGTTTTTGATCATTTTCAACTTGATTTACTAAGAGTTTATCACGTTCAGCTTCTGCATTACTTTTCACTTTCTCCAATGCATTTGAGACTCTCTTCTGTTTATTATATTCAGTTGTTACTTTTTTAAGATCTTCATTGATTTTCTCAAGTTCAATTTTCTTCTTTTGAGCAAGATCCTCCATATTTTGATGATTTGTTGTCTTTCGTTTGATCTGACTAACCAATGCTTGTTTACGAGTATCGATATTAGTCATTTGTTTGTTAATATCATTGAATCTTGTTCGATTATCTGTAAGTTGTTGTTTATGATAATTATATTTCTCTTCGACATTGGTTAATTCTAATTCTTTTCGATTGATTTTGGAGTTTAAATCATTGAGGTTTGCCTGTTTGTCATGGAGCAAACCTTGTTGCTGTTTCATTTGACTTGTTACACGACGTATTTCAGTTTTATGTTGTTGTTTTTCTTGTTGTTGTGTTGTAATGTCAGATTGAATTTTTGTATGTTTTTCATCCAGTGTTCTTTGCTCTTTTTGTGTGTTAGACAAGAATGTTTCTTGTTGAGCCAAATCATCTTCTAACTCAAAGGCAGATCTATAAATTTTTGCCTTATTCGCTCGAATATTACTCATAGTATGAATGGTATCTTGTAGTAGAATATTTTGTTGACCAATGATTTGTTCTTGTTGTCGAAGTTGTTGTTTATTAGTTTCCAACTGAGTCAGTTGGTTGGTATATTGTATTTGTTTTTCTTTAGTTTCATTGTGTTTCGATATATATTGTTGTTCCAGATAATGTATTTGTTCTTGCCATTGATTTCTATCACGATCTGCTTGTTCAATTTTTAATTGCAAGTTTTCATTTGATTGATTTAATGAATGAATTTCTTGATTGAATTTCTCGATTTTCTTCACTTCTTTATCAAACTCAGATTGTGTCTTATTTATTCTGGTATTTTTCTCTTTTATTTCACTTTTCAGTTGTTTATATTCTCTTAATAATCTATTGTGAGTATTTTTTAAATCATTCAGTGCCATATTCTGCTGTTCGATTGCTGTGTGAGTGTCGGATAAATTGGTTCGTTGAGTCTCCAATTGAGTTTCTGATGTTTGCAAGATAATTTTAGCTTGGTCCAGTTCAACTCGTATCTGAGTTATTGACTGTTGAACTTCATGATGGTATCGTTCTCGGATATTCAAAACACGAGTGCACTGTGTTAAGCTCATTTCAAGTGTATAGACTTTTATTTTACATTGATCCACATTTGCTTGATGACTTTCAGCAGTCATTTGGTCATTCTGTTTAGCTGATTCTAAACTTCTTTCAGCTTGTTCTAACAATTTTTGAGCTTCGAAAAGCTGGATTCGTACTTGATCTTCTTGTTGTTTAGCTATGAGTTCCTGTCTTTCAGCATTTATTAGTTGCGTTTCACTCTCTTTCAATCTTTGGTCAATGAGATTAACTTCCTTTCGTTGACTTTCGACATCATGTTTAGCTTCACGAACTTTTTTCGCTAGACTTTGTAATTGTTGATGAAGTTGTTGTTTTGTTTGTTTTGCTTGTTCGAATTGAACTTGACATTCATTTTGTTGTTTTGTTGTAGATTCAAACTTAGTTTGTAATTCTTGTAGTTCATTTTTGAGATCTTTTAAACGTTGTTCAAGAGTTTCATGCATTTCTTGAGCTTTTCTCAACTGATCCTTTTTTTGATTAAGCTGTTGCAGATTATCTTGTTTATCACAATCGAATTTAATTCGTTCTTGCGTTCTTACTTGTATTTGATTTCTAATGAATAGAAGAAACTTAATCGTTTTATAAAAAGATGACGCAAAAAATTTTTCGTTCTACTCACTCGAAATTTTGCTTCTGTTGTAATAATTGTTGTAGTGTATGTTCGTCTTCTGCAATTGTATTTTTCAATCTATTCATTTCTGTTTGACTTTGTGCAGTTGTCTCTTGTAATGTTTTCATTGTATTTTGAATTTCATTCATATGTTGTTGAATATGATCTAAATCAAGTTGAGTTTGATTCTCTTCGGTTTTTAATTGTTCTTTGTATTGATTATATTCATTCAATCGATTTTTTTTCAAATCAATAAGATCTTTAATACGACGAATCATATTTTCAGATTTTTTAATTTCTGCTTCAAGACGATCAAGAAGTGATTTGTTTTCATTTAATTGCCGTTCTAATTCTATACAATGTTGTTCGATAGTAGTCAATTCTTCTTGATATTCTTGTAGATCATTTCGGTATTCATTCATTTTATTTTCAATTTGACGAATATCTTTATTTATTTGATCAAGTTCTTGTTTCAATTCTTCCAGTTTTTCTTTCACTAGTTGAATACGTTCTGTAAGTTCTTGTTGTTTCTTTTCAATTTCTTTAGATTCATCCTTTAGATCATTGGCTTGTTCTAATAAACGAGCTTTTTCATAACCAAGTTCACGTTCGTCGTCTTGAAGTTTCTCCAAATCAACTTCATTCTGTTCTAATTGCTTCATTAGACGTTCATATTCGACTTCATGTTGATGATTTTCTCTCTCAAGTGTAACTTTTTCATCGCTTAAAGTTTCAAGTTGAACTTGAATGTTTTGAAGTCGAGTACTTTCTTGTTGAATTTCTTTTTCGAATTGATGGATTTGAATCAAACGTTCCTCATTCATACGTCTATTCTCTTCGATTTTCTCGCATAAGATTGATTCAGCATTTTTATTTTTTGCTAATTTGACTTCAGGAGTCTCTATTTTTATGGTTGAATATTGTATGCTGTTTTCTTTGACGAATTTTTGATCAGTGCTATCGACAACATGTGGTATTACATTGCTGCTGTTATCGTCGTTTATAATAAAGGTCGGATCAGTCATAACAGAAAGAAAAGAATTTCTACATGAATCGAAGATTTTTTTTTCGTTCTTTTATGTGCTGCAAGTAATGTATTGACAATGGTGAAATCCTTGTATTGACTAATACTTTTATGATTTATGGATATTTTTTTTTTAACCAAACCTCCAATTTGATCGTCATGATAAAATACCAATGACGCATATTTGGAATAAACCACAAGAGAAATTTTTCAGAATGAGATCTATAAATTTTATTATGAAATAACTTGAGAGTGAAGAATATTGATGTAGATTCGACGTTGAAATACGTTTCTTTTTAGTCAATTGATTCGATATATTTTATAGTCATTGTATTGTTCAAATTATGGCAAATAATCAATGGACTCCTATTATTGATTACTTGCAATCAAAGGAAGGTTTTAATGAACAAAACTTTCAAATTATTCGTGAGTCTTATAAACAAAAATGTGGTGGGCAATTTCCTTCGTTAGTAAATGAATCGACATTGAAAACAGTTATGAATCAACTGGAAATCAAAATTAATGATGATGATGATCAACATACGACATTATTACGTGATTGTGTTCTGTTTGAAGATGAGGATGTTTGTCGATCTCTCCTTGAAGATACACTACAAAAAATGAAAACGATTACGTCAATAAAATCGAATTCTTCCGTGGCAACTACGAACACGATGAATCATCATACAAATGGTATGGTATAGATTCAAATATTAGAAATTGCAAAAACTTATTTTATATGCCTCTGTCAGAGATGGGATCGGTTGATGCTTTTTTCGAACCGAGCCGAACCTAACCGAAAAATTCTCTAACCGAACCGAATCGAACCGATCTCTTTATTTACATGCAATGGCAGTAGAGCGTCATTAAGCCAAGTGAGGTTCATAATATTTTTTTCTGCTGTCAAATTTTTAATCAAATCAGCAAGGAGAATATAAATCTTCCTTTGATTGAACCTCAGTGAAAACTGAAACGGCCAGCATGAAACAAAAATGATTAGGAAGTGTAAAAATAGTTTTCTCTGTTTATTCTTCGATACATAAGTCGGATAAAGATTTTTCAAGTCAATGGAATCTTTCTGTATATGAGATCTATATACAGCATGATTCACTCGTTTTTATTAGTTTTTTCAGTTAACTGCATTTCTATAATAATTGAAAAATTTTATCTTTTTATATAGTTGAATAGAGCATTGATTACCCTATCGAACCGTATGGTTTTCATTTGATTCAGCCGTTGTCTTGACAGAATTTCACGAACCTCTAAAGGTTCTCAAAAAATATTTTTGCACGAGGATAGTAAAGTATAACGAGAATATTTTTATGGAATAAAACCCATCTCTTACGAAAGTGATCTCACGAGGAAACCGATGCAACTGTCAAATCGCTTTTGACTTTAAACTTAGTGCATAAGTTACATCCCAATGAGGTATGAAAAACCCCATTAGAATAAACGCCCATAGGCTTTGCTTCAAGTATTATAGCTATTTTACTGAAATTTTAGCCTATATCACTGTATATACCTATAAATCGAATGTCGGTATTTCGAGCTTAAACTTTGTCCAAAGATAGGCCTCCGTAACAGTGGAAAGCCCTGAGAATTTCAGCTCAACAGCATATTTTCTTTTCGAGATCATAAAATTTCAAGAAACGAAAAATTCTGACGCCTCTCTAGATATGAGTGGTTCGTTTAGGATTTTAATATTTAAAGAAAAAAATATGCTGTTGAGCTATAATTCTCATGGCTTTCTACTATTACGGAGGCCTATCTTTAGACAAAGTTTAAGCTCGAAATACCGACATTCGATTTATAGGTGTATACAGTGATATAGGCTAAAATTTCAGTAAAATAGCTATAATACTTGAAGCAAGGCCTATAGGCGTTTATTCTATTGGGGTTTTTCATACCTCATTGAGATGTACCTTATGCACTAAGTTTAAAGTCAAAAGCGATTTGACAGTTGCATCGGTTCCCTCGTCAGATTTGAAAGATCCATGGAAGGCATTTTTGTACCAAATATTTAATGGAACTGTCCTATATTCAAGCAGAACGCTGCATTTTATTTTTTTTAATGTTGAATTATCTAGCACCTTTCATTATAGCAGTGGAAAATAAGTTTTAAGACCATTTATGTAATCGATGGCGTACGTAAAAACCTCAGCAAAATCGAACTTAATTCAGATCATTGAATAGAGAAAATGCATGAAAAAATTTTTTTTGAAGGCTTTGGGAACTTCACTAAATTCTCTATCAAGACAACGATTGAATCAAATGAAAACTATATGGTTCAATAGCGAAATCATGCTCTATTCAACTATCTAAAAAGATAGAATTTCTCAATTATTATAGAAATACAGTTAACTGAAAAAAACTAATAAAAATAAATGAATCATCCTGTATGTTGTACATGGCATCTGTACGATAATAAAAGAGGAAAAAACAGAAACAGATGAATCATATTGTAACATACATACATATTCTGACATATATCTAGACATGTTAGATGCTTAAGATAACAAACTCTAATAATGAAAAATAACAGTATTTAATTCAAAATCAAGTGAAGCTAAGCCTCATCTACTGAAAATCAGGTGAGACCCAAGCCTCGCGGGTCTCATAGGCTCTGCTGCCTCCGTTTACATGAAATGAACAATGATCTTTTTACATTTACAATTATTTTAAAAAATAAATAAAAACAATGTTAATGTAATATATCTATTGATTTCAAATAAAAATTAGTGATACCAATTCTTACGAACCGAATCGAATCGAACCGAACCGATCCCATCTCTGGCCTCTGTGTTCTATCATAAATCATGTCAGTTTTATTTTGGAAAAGTGTACATAAAAACTTCATGTCTCTATTGGGTAATAAATTGGGCATCAGTATTAGAGTATAGAAAAAATTTTCAATGAACTGAATTGTACTGTCATCTTTTAGGTTCATCTCTACCGTCTATGAATGATAAGATCACATTTCTTACTGATATTGATTGTTTACTAACTATTAAAATGGCCTCCTCTGAATTATCTGAATTTATTCGATCATTCTTATTGAAACCAATCGATGAGTAAGTTCAAGAATGATTAACATCATCAAGATTTTGTAATTTCTTCTTATTAAGTAATAATCAACCATCATCAAATTTAATGAATGATCACGAAATGTTTCTACTGAATATTCAATGTCCACTATATCTATTTATTCTTCGACAGATGCCCAAATCACGAATAATCACATCTCAACCCTCTTCTAATTCGACTTGTTTTCGTCTGATCGAACCGATGTTGAAGAAGGATGATTTTGGTAATTGGGAATATGATCATTTACATGGTCTATTTGATTTGGATTTGGAACCTCATAATCGTCATGCTTCGTTTCCAACTCGTTGGTGTCTTGATAATAATGTTTCAATCTATTGTCGGATCAAACTAATGAATTCAAATAAAAATTTTACATCATTCTTATCATGTGATCAACTAGCGACAACAGATTCACTTGATGTATTGATACGTAATGTTTGTGTATGTGAGAACAATGATCCTAGAAATACAGACAATAAAGATAAGCATACACCTTCATTGATGACAGGTTTGTTGATTAAGACATGTTTTCTATATATATTATCTTTTTATATGATTATAGAAAACTCAACTTCATCCAAATCTGAACTCTACGCTAATCTGCATTTAATTAAACTTTTTTTTTGGCATACCTTGCACGATAATCCAGTTGTTAAACGTCTTGGTAACTTAGCTAAAATTGATTCAAGATGTTTAGAACTCGCATTCGAAGAAATAAAAGCTGAAGGTTTTGCTGATGATGTTCTATTTCCGAGATTGAAAGAATTTTTTCTTCCACTTACTATTTCTCAACAAGAATTACATTTGCATTGGTCATCCAATGAAGATAAGCAACGTCTTAATTGGTCAGTAAAACGTGATGAATTCCTGAAGAATCGACAAGAACTTCAGACGAAACTGAATACAGAGAGAACACAACGGCAACAATATAATACTGAAATACATAAATTAAACCGACAAATCAAGAAAGAAAAGGACCAACATTCAGTGATAGAACAAGAATGGATTTCTATGAGGTACAATAGAAAATCAGTGCGATCGATCGGTCATCTGCTCGAAAAAACATTCAAGTCAGGAAAGAAAAGCAAAGAGGAATATTTAGCTCTGGAACAATTGTATCAAAAGAGTAAAAGTAATATAGAGGTACTCGATCAAAAGTTAGAACAATGCAAACAGGAGGAAAATGATGCATACGAGAGAGAACAACAGTTAGAAAGACAATTCGACGAAAAGAACGCATCTTTGAATAAGTTCGAAATCAAATTGAATACACCTTCTGGACCAGTCGATACTCAAATGACTAAACCGCCTCGTGGAATTATTTTATATGGACCACCGGGTAAGTCGTAACTATTTATAAAAGATAAAAAAGAGACTAATTATTTTCTGTCTATTGATAAGGTACGGGCAAATCAGAGATATTGAGAAAATTAGCAAAAAAATTAGGTATTGTTCTTGTGAGTCAACCATTGGCCGCTGGTGAATTGAATCGTTCACTAGTTGGAGAAAGTGAACGTATTTTAGTTGCATTAGGTTTCCGTTGTCATCATATACCTTATGCTATGTGTGGGCTATCTATCGATGAAATTGACTCACTGGCACCAAAACGTAATGAAAATTCAAGTGAAGGCAAAGTAGATAAAATCTCCGTGCTTTTATCACTGATTGAAGGCATAAAAGATGTATCGAATCTAATGATCTTCAGTGCTACTAATCGATTACATATGATGGATGAAGCTTTTTTACGTCGTATGTCTGGTAAATTTTTCGTTGGTCGACCATCTTCTAATGTTCGTATTAGTATGCTTCAAAAAATACCTTTTTGGGCTCTTGATCCTGAATTACTCGATCGTCTTTCGATTGCTACAACTAACTTTAGTGGAGCTGCTGTAAAGTACGTATTTCTATAGTATTTGTTCTCTTCTCTTATCTATATTATTTTTGTTAGAGAATTGACTCGAGCAATCACGATGAAATGTATCAAAATGAAACTTAATGAACCAATTTCCGAAATGGAAGTTCTTAAACTAGCCGATCGTGTTGCTCAACATTATCAGATCTTTATTGGTAGCGAAACATTACCTCGTTTACTCATACGGAATCTTCATGTTGAATCACGTTACTCGGATAATCCATTACCAACTAATGTTAAATGTACAGGACGTATGATTGTTGATTTACACAATAGATTCATACGTATAGAAGTAATGAAACAGATAACCAAATCAAATGACAATTCACTAACTGTCATCGAACGTGCACTATATCCAAATGAAACAAATATTCAAACACTACTCGAACGTTTAACAGCCTATGGCAAGAGTCGTAATGTTCAACTTCTTCAATTAGTTGATCTAAATCTACTTACATCTCAAGGTGCTTACGATGAACGAAGAGTCTATGAAACATTAAAAGATCGGTATGATGAATGTGTTTCCTATACACGTTCGATGATTATCTATGATCTCGATGCCTTAGTTGGTATAAATAAATCAGAAAACAGTTCGAATATGGGCCGATCAATTTCTTATGCGGTTAATAATCAAAGTATTTATGCTTATGTTCTTGCTCGATTTCGTGATCAAGCTATGGAAGATAATCAAGAAGACAAGACTGATAATGTCGAACGATGGTCAGTAGTTGTTATTCGTGAACAATTTCTATTACGACAATTTGTGGAAGCAGCTCAATTTCCTCGTACATCTCGTGAAGAAGAGGAACTGGAAATAGAACGACGCATGGGCGAAGATCTGTTGAAATGTGTTAAATGCAATGATTTCTACATTGAAATTGAAAATCGAATGGGTATAAATACATAAGTAGAACATGTGCAAATAACTCATATTCTTCATTCTAGGTAATTGCATTCATCATGATGGTTTTGTCTATGATAATACTTCAGTTGAACTAGACGTTTATAGTCCAACTGATGCAATGAAGATTTTAAATAAACTCGATCGTAAATCTACCAAAAATCCAGAACAATCTGATATAATCGAACGACAAAAGAAAAAATTCAAATGGATATGTTGTGATGAAACATTTTCCAGTGTGTACAAAGGTGGTTGTAAGAAAGGTAAGCATGGATTTTTTTTGAAAGGTCACCAATCAACAGTTCAACAAATGATGAATGGAAATATTAATCGACGACAACCGGCAACTATTGAACAGTGGGAAGATGCTTGTTGTGCCAATGAGGAATATCATGAAAAATTGTCAAATTTAAAAGAACAAGAACATTAACTTTTTTTTTATACAATGAATTTTATGGGTGCCGTCAGATATCTTGAGGACGAAAGTAATATGTGACATCAAAAAATTTGCTTACAAATCTTTCGAATGAAGTTTTAAAAAATAGTGAAAAAACATGACACAACGAATGTTTCTTATACGGTATGCCATAGATCGAATATATTCAGAAAAAAAAGAAAAATTCCTATGTTAAAACAATTTTTCCAATTTTCTCCAAGAAAGTTTTGCACCAACCTTTCTCGACTTTATCAAAGAAATCAAAAAATTTGCCTTTCAATTTGTTATAATGTTCAAAAGTAATTGTATTTTGTCGAAATTGATCAAGATTACAAATGAAATTTTGTGTATCATTCATTAATATTGATTGAAAGATTTGCATCAAGTCAAAGAAAGGTGCACTTGGATCATTATATTTTTGAAGAAATTCTAAAATTTCATTTTTAATTGAGAGAGTCGATTTCTCCGATGGAGATAAACTATTTCGTAGAAGTTCAATTGATGTATGAAGAAATTGAGAAAATGGTTTTGATTCAATATTGCATATTATACGATCCATTTCTTCATGATAAATAATTTTGGCTAAATGTACTTGAAGATCATTGAAATGAAAATATTTCGAAAAGAAATCTCGAAGAATTGTTGTCAAAGACACAGAATATATTTGAATTAATTTAGTCGATATTAGTAGAATCTGAATAAATTGTTCTTGATGAAAGATATTTAAAATTGATTTAGAATCAGTATTAAATTGATGATAGAAATATTTCATTTTCATTAAAATTCCATGAATTAAACAATTAAATGCAAGTTCAAATTCATGTTGAGAAAGATTTAACTTGTACATTATTATTTGTAAGGTAGAAATAATTTGAAAATCTTTTGGATTTTCATCATCATATTTCGAATATAATAAAGCAAAATACTCTCCATATTGATCATTTTCATTCATTCTTCTCATTTTTTTATAGATATTCCAGAGATATTTTGAATCTATTTCTGTTGTTTTTTCAAGAGCTTTACTATAATAGATAAGTGCCTTTGTATGATTTTCTTGATGACGATAATAATCAGCCATCAGAATAAATTGATCAATAGTATAATTATCCTCATGGATGGTTTGAGAAGGTAACATAGAATTTCGAAGAATATTTGAAAGATATTGTGGACCGACACGAACAGCTTTAGTAATATAATCACGAGCATAGTTGGGATCTTGATAATTGACAATCATCCTCATTTCAGGTAATTCTTCTAATAGTTGAGGAAGCATTACAGTGAAGCTATTTCCTGACATATATGTAAGGCCTGAATGAAATTTTTCTTGTGCAAGATTGAATTGATTAGACTGAATATATGCCAAGATCAAAAGAGCATAAACAATACTAAGAAACTGTTGATCATTCGAAAAATATGGATTTTCTAATGCTTTTTTCAAACAATGGATAGCTTCAGAAGATTCTCCATTGTAAAGAAAATAAAATCCATGCATCAAATTAATTGTACCAAATAATCTATGTGTAGATGGATAATATTTTTCTAAATTTTGTTTGACATTTTTCATAGCGTTTAAAGTTTTTGATATATTATTTAATCGAAAATATGCCGCAGCCATTTGTACATGAATAGCTCCATTAAGAATAGTGACCATTGAAGATGGTATATAAGATGTTATTTCTAAGGCTTCTTCCCAACGATTAAGTGCATAAATCATTTTTTCTTCTTGCGAACAAATATGTCCTAAATATATGAGACGTAGTTTTTCATGAACATCACTATTCGATTGTTCTTCATTCATTAATAATTTCAACTGATCAAGTATTTCATTTGTACATGTATTAGAAGTATCAAGTGTTGAGTTTGAAGAAACCATGGATGCAGCAAACCATGGCGATGTCGTACGTGATTGTAATGCATTATTTAAATATTCCGCGGCTAATTCTTTTTCTTTTATGACAGCATAAGTTGCAGCCAAAAGAGCCTGAATATTTGTTTTTAATTCTTCACTAATCGAGTCGTATTTCAAGAGCATTTGAAAATATTGTATAGCTTTATCACAATCACCTGTCAAGAATAAAAATCCACCAAAACAAAGTAACGATATTCCATCATTTTTTTCAGGAGATACTTCTGATACTTTTTCTGTATTATTATCGTTAAGACAACGAATATTATTTAATAAATCGATTAGCAAATAGATGAACGTTTGATTCGAATGAACAACATTAGCACTCATCTTTGTGGCACTTGCATGTAAGATCGGTTCCATATCAATGAGTTGTTTTATTTGATCTTCTTTTTGATGCATACTAACAATAAACAGTTGTCCCATGTCGACCAAAGAATATTTTAGTAATTCAATAAATGGTGTAGCATCAGTGAGTGAAACTGTATTGAAGAATTGCTTGAAGAGAAAAAAAGGCGATGGTTTGCCAGATATCTGATCAAGATAGGCTTTAGTTTCGCTAATGAATTTCTGCATATCGTGATTCTCTTCACAACTGGTCAATTTTAACTTGATAAACCAACACCAATCCTCTTTTTTAACAGAAATCACTTTAAATATAGAAGACATACCAAAAAGAACTTCATCATCATCTTTAATCTCGCTATTCTGCGTAATGTCAGCAAATATTTGAGAGCTGCTTAGATTTTCCGAATTATTGATTGTAATTTCAAAAAATACACATGTGTTGTCGTCAACACCAGAGATGTATGATAAAGCCGTGGGACAATGCTTTGTGGTAGACAAAAAGGTATTCATTGAAATAAGTCCATCAACATTTGCACGAATTCTTTCTATTTCTCCAATTCCGAGTTTTGGTTGTCCACGATAAACAGTTAATGGGAATTGCAATACTTTGTTTTCTCTCTGTTTTTGATGCAATTGTTTCAATTGAAAAGTGAGATCTTTAATAATTGAATGAAATGATATTATTGCATCCGTATTCAATGTTCGACAAGCTCTATTTAATGTACGAAAAAAAAGTGAAGCACGCGTGTACCATTGAATAATATTGTCTGGTGTATAATTTAGTTGAGATTCATCAAGATTAGCTTGATTTAGTTTCATCCCATTTTCTAAATCATCTTCATCTGCAAGTTTACGAATAGCTTTTAGAATATCTTCTTTGCTTGTCAATGAGCGAGGAATATCCAGAAGTACATTCAACAAGAATTGATGCCAAAAAAATTTTTTATTATTCTCACTTAGATTCTGCCAAGAATATTGGTTTGAATCTTTATTAAATAGAGTAAACGGAAGGTCTGATGAAAATCGAGAGTTAGACATCGTCGTCGGTGTTCTTGTTTCTCTGTCAGACGTCAAATATATACGAGAAAGATAAGAGTTTTATTACCAAATAATAAAATGAAGAGTATCATAAAAACCTTATTCCTTTCAATCTTTAATCGGCGGGCTTTCTTCAAGAATAAATTTATTTGATGTCGTAAAACTCTTCACTCTGACTTGAATCAAGTAGCAACACTACCTAGTTGTTTTTTTCCACATTCTCGCTAGCAGGAGAAAAAAATAAAAATGGGAAGTCTGATATGTTTAATATTCCTTTTTTAATCATACTTGAGGGTAAGAGTGCGAGGCTAAAAGTATTGATTCTTTTCTTCCTATCACCCATCCCACCCTCAGCTTGAAGACGAAAATAAATGCATACATTCATTTGTTATAATTTTAAGATAAAATCTACTCATTACTAAATATATCGTCTAATAATAATCATTTCACATATATTAATGATTCCTTTGTTTATATGCTGTTTGACACGAAGATCAATCTGATAGTAATGCACCTTACATTTATAATTTTTATTTAATTCCTTACTCCAGACGATCAAATGATGACGAATTAAAACAATGATAATATAGCAAAATAAATTCGTTTTAAGACGTTAAAACAACAAGGTATAATTGCCGAGGAATTACTTCATTAGTCATTATCTATTGATGTTTTAGAACGATATGAAATGAGCAATGAAAGTTCCGAAGTTATTTTCTACAATTATTCTTCACCATGCTTTGGGGCAATGTATGAATATAAGTTTCTCAATAATGAATCTCTGATATTTATCGATATTGTTCAAACGGCTTTTGCTAATCGATCGAACACTCCATTTAATATCAGTACCATCATATGTTATCGTTTTCTTCAAGGTTATGGTCGTGAACTGTAGCCATTATGCCTCGATTGGGATGAAATTTATGATGGAAAGATTGATTGTATAAATGGTGAAGACAAAGAATCATGTGAGAAACTTGAAATAAATCAACGTCATGATGGTCCGTGTATTCCTTCTGCATTTGTGCGAGAGAGTACGTATAATATGGATTGTTTAGATGGGAATGATGAATGTGAATCATCCAGTATATCATTATGTTAGCATACTCCAATGATCAATATTAATTGCAGTAGTATTCCAATATTTCGATGTGAAGAATGAACATTTATGCACCAGTGATCTTTGCTTATTGCCATAATAAGCGTGATAAAGAAATAAACAAAATTTTACTTATATCATTCAATCACATAGAAAATCTTAATTGTCATCAATCATTTAATTGTGTACGTCATGCGGATCGAAGTTTTAGTAAAGCCAAATTTTCCGTTTATAGAAATCTACAACAATAATGAAGAGATCATTTATATGTTACAAGTTTTAAACTATATTCTAGTTCTCAATGCTGTCTAGCTCTTCATACATGATTTTCCTTGGAACATATTATTAGTCGTTCTATGTTTTAAGTTCTACGATGTTATATGGCGATATTCTATCCTTTCTCCCAAATTTTGAAGGTAAATAGGATGAAGATTGAGAACTTTACCTGAAAAATCTATTATGCTTGGTATTTTTCAATTTGTTTATTCTATCAATCGAGCGGTTGACGAATTTAAAAACAATATTCAGCCTGATTTGGTTTGTTTCGATTCATGAAAGTGTCCTCTTTTTTGGTAGATCTTGTAGTACACATTGAGTTAATTAGTGGACTGCGATGTTTTCCTATTTCCAATCTAACATTAATTGAATCTATAAATAGTTTCAACGACTTAATAGACCTTTTTTCGTCAATCGTTCAAAAATGTTACATCGTATTCGTGATGGTTTTCAATATTGTTATTTTAACGAAGATGAATCAGTTTTTTCATGTTCACTAAATGATTCCAATCATTTCGAATGCGTTATGGAACCTGGAAAATGCTTTTCACCAGTTGCAGTCGGCAACAGTCGTTCAGTTTTGTTTAAATGGAGCTGATGAAAAGTTTATTAAAACCATATTTAAAATTATCTAATTCACAAATAGTACAATGTATGGTTGACCATTTTGATCACAACCTATTTTCTTGTGAACGATGCTGATGAACTTAATTACTCAAACATAAAATACCCGTTGAACAAACACGAATGTTATGATAATAAATTAGAATTATCTTCTTGCTTATCAGTAGATTAGTTATTTGATAAATACATTGATGATTGCAGCTCATTTGCCCTTTTGAACATTATATTTTAATAATAAAATTAACAAGGAAAATATCGAATAAGACAGAGTGCATTTTTACAGATATATCATAAAGAATCTTTCTTAACTTCTTTTCAATGTGGTAATTATTCATCTTTAACCTCTTTACATGCTATTCGAGATATTCCAAATGTTTCATTTTCGCAACAAACATTAGTTATTAAAGTTACGATGATTATAATCATTACGTTTGGCTCCATTGATGGGTTATTTTTAATAATGGTGTTTGAAAGGAAAAAAAAAACTAAGAGAAACTTTAACTTATTCTTTCACAAATGAAAATCATTACATATCAACCACTACTATTATTTAATTGTATATTAATAGATTTTATTCTTCAATCACTCTTAAAATCGAATTAATGGCTTAATACATGTGTAACTATTGATCGAACAACTAATATTATCAAAGATCTTTATTTTGATAAAAGCAAAGATGAAAAACTAGCAAAAAGGATTATTATTGGTAGTTTTTTTTTCTAATATTACTTTCACATATTCATGATCCTATTTACTCAGGTCTGACCAAAAGTTCTCATTTTGTTAAAAAAAAATATAAAGAGAAAGAAAGTTCTAGTTTTATTTTATTAAATGTTCAAAATAGTCACCATGATTATTTTTACAAAGTTCCATTCTTTCTAATAGTTTGTCAAAAGTTTTTTTAAATTCTTCTTCTGGAATATTTTTTACCACCTTGGATACGGCACGAGCCAATGATTTTTCATTTGGTTGATCAGTTAAATTCTGTTTGATGTAATCATTTAGCCAATAATTACACGGTGCAAGGTCAGGTGAATATGGTGGATGTGGTATTATATTGATACCTTCTTCTGTTATATAGTTAATAACATCTGAATGACGATGGGGTGAAGCATTGTCGTAAAGCAATTTTATACCTTTTGTACCATTTGACTTTCTTTCTTTCGATATTTTCTTGACAACAGGCTGGAAGCAATTTTCAATATAATAGTTGTGATCTATAATCTTGCCTTCATCAACAGCATGTATTAGAACAGGACCATTTGATTTAAAGAATATAGAAAATAAATTTTTTGGTTCAAATTTGCTTCGACGAACGATAGTACGTTGTGCTTCACCTTCGCCAATCCAGGTTTAGTTTGTTGACTTGTGATGAATCTGCCTATGGTAAATCCATGTCTCATCACCTGTTATAATATCACATAATCGCCAGGAACCATCACGAAATTTTGTTAAATTTTCACGACAAAGTCGAACTCGTTCTCGCTTTTGTTCATCATTCTTTTGATGGGGTATCCAACGAGATGTAACCTTTCTCATTTTGAGATAATTGTGGATAATTTGTTCTATTATACCACGAGAGAGAGATGTCTCAAATATAATTTCATCATAAGTTGAATGTGGATCATTGTTGATAATCTGTCGTACTAATTCAATATTTTCATCTGTAAGCACGGAAACTGGACAAGCAGGTCGAGGATCATCATTGACATCTTCTCTTCCTTCACGGAAACACTTTGCCCACTCTGCAACTGTTGGATATGATGGAGCCTTGGGTCCCAAAGCTGTTGCAAGTTCTTCGTGAATTGTCTTTGGATTTAACCCCAAAACAGTTCCAATTTTAATATAATATCGATTGTATTCATTATCCATTTTTGAAATTTTTTTTTAAGTTCGAATTAAAGTTTATCGAAAAAAATACTGTAACTAAGTCTTAAAGAGATTTACTGTATATACTATTATAGATAAGACATTCCACTATTTATCCATGCACAACACTCTTCGATATTAATTGGTTTATAAAATTGCCAATAGCAATCTGGGAACTTTTTGTACGACCTAAGTAAGTTATGTTTTGTAGTAAAGTTTTGTCATTTTCATAGAGACATCTATAATAAAATGTATTGATAAAGAACTGATCAATAGATATTAGCATATATCTTGTTTAATTTTGTCTTAAATTATTCGGTTATATATACTATTTTTACTATGAACAATGAAATAAATTTTAATAAATTTTTCTTCTTTTTTTAATGTCTCATTGTTTCATCATTTTTTCTTATTATATTTAACAAATACATATTGTCTCAGAAATGCATCTAGTTTTAGACTTTCAATGATTTTGAGGTAATCTTCGTATGGAGTTGAACAAGAATGATGAAATTGAAATTTCTGAAGATTCAATAACAACAACACGTGAAGAGTCTTCTGGTTTTCGAAATAAGTCAAGTACCAATATCAAGAAAAAGCAACTTCTTCGTTTACAAAATATTTATCAAGTATCATTAAATATATAAATAAATATTATGTAGAACATTCTGTATTGGCTGAAACATTATCTATTTTCGGTATATTGTTTATGACTAAGCACGAAGAGATAAAAAGTATTCCTTTGATTTTAGGAATCATCGAAATTGATCAAATTACATTCGATCAAATAGAACAACGTGTAGCTATTCTTGAACTTGAACTCGATCATGATAAATTATTTGAGGAAATGATTAATTTACAATCTACATTTAAAGAGATTGTTTCTTATCGTGAATCACTATTTGTTCAAATACAAAAACATGTTGGTGGTCGTCATTTCGATGAAATTCAAGAAACAGATGAAGAAGAATTTGTTCATAAGTCATCAACACCAAATCATCAATATAATCGTCATAGAATTCGACCAGATCAACTTTGGGCTTATTTGATCTCAAAAACAACAACAAAGTGTCCAGAAATAACAAAATTAGTTTGATTTATTTATTCTATTCCTTGTTATAATGCTTTTACAGAAGGTGTATTTAATCATATGAAGCATTTATGGATACCTAGTCGAAATTTAATGTCAGTTGAAGCTGTTGCTGCTGAATTGCAAATAAGATTGAATTGTCAAATGAAATGTAATGTTTTTTTTTCATTCGTACAAAGTGAACCTGAATTAATCAAATGTGCTCAAAGTCAACAAAAATATAACTCTAAGAAAAAAATCTTGTTTTATCTGATCCAATACTGAACATGTGCTAATGTACATTTTTGTGCTTTTTTTATTAATTATATTATTTTTGATTTCGAACTTATGAATTAACTAGCATAATGCTTTTTTGAAAGAAAACGAACACTAAAGCGAATCCAATTATAACAATAGTGAAATATTGTATTCTTTTTACAAAAACAATGTTATTTTATCGGTTTTCTCAATTAAATCCTCTATTGGAGAAGGAAAATAATGTACCCTAGTGATGTACCCTATTCTAAAAAGAAATGTACCCCATTTGAACTTTCATAAACCCTATTCGAAAATTTGGAGTTGGCAACCCTGGAACCAAGAGACATTTATTCAATGTTTCTCAGCTGACTAGTTGGAATTAAAAAACGGTTGGTATGAAGCTTTAGAGTTATATGCCCCAAGTACAAATATTGCTCTCAGGCGGTCAATTATGTTATAAAGGATAAAGATACAATAAGAGAAAGATTAGTTTTATCAAGATTCGCAATTGTTGTATTTTCAATAGTCAACAAATGGCCAAAGAACGAGATCCTGCTTATGTCAATTCGAAGAAGTTCGAGCATTATCTCTCGATTATATTATCATACTGGATAGACGGATATAACTGGGCTGAATTAAACGAAGAAGTTATAGCTATTCCAAATGGTAATATAAGAAAGTATTGTATGCCTGCTGTCGAAGAAACAACAATAACAGATAAAGAAATAAAACGCTATGGAAATTGTAGCTTCTACTCATTTGACACATACAAAGCTGTCTACTTCAGTATTTGGTGCGTATATTTGGCCAACAGTCTTGGGTAATGGAGAAGTGCAACTTGCACGTGCCTATCATTCCCGAAAAAGTTACATTTGTAAGCACACCCTTGGGCTATCTTATAAGACTAAAATATTGCAATGCGCCAACAGAGGCAAAAAATATAGCAATCGTTACAGAAAGAAAGCGAGGCAGGCCATCTGAAGTCAAAAAAGCTTTGGCCACATAGTAATTTTTTGTTATTAAAATATAGATTTTTTCTTGCTCATGTATAAATTTAGTACTGTAATTTAATAAACTAATTATTGTCGATTTCATAATACAAAATTGCTCAGTAATTATTGCTAATTCATATATTTAATTATAGCTCACTTCAATTTTTAAATTGCTCAAATAAATACTAGCCTTAGAAAAAAATTTTTTCCCAATAGAAAGCCACTCTGTGCAGGTTCCGTTTAATCGAACACCCTTAAATTAGCTATTCCTCTTCATATCAGTGCATTTGTAATTAAAAATACCTTATCTTTAGGTGTTTCAAAAGAAAGGCTTTTGAAGCCCTTTTGAATTTTTGAATGGGCTAGAAAAGTATCATGGAATGATGATGAGGATCATTAAAATGGATAGAATGCAGATTCTACACATATAGTGGGATTCTCTTTTGTAACAAGATTAGAAGTCAAGCGAACAGTACAAATATGTTTTGAAAGTCATAATCTATGGTGGACACCTACTTCATAGAGAATGAAGTATTGTTACACAACCATATCTCTAATTGCTTATGGCTGTGGGCTTTTGGCCTCATATTGAGTTATAACAAAATAAGAATTAACCAGGGGTTTATATAAATACGGGGAAAGTTAATAATGCTAATAGAAATCATCTAATCTATCTGTAGGTTGTTGATATTTAATGAGAATGACTAGTCGACATATACGACTGTTTACGAATATATAGGATAAAAAAAGATGATTACACACGCACATGTCGTTTACAGTCGGCGTTTCTGATACCTTACGACATCGTGTAGTCATCGTTTTTGCTCACCATGCTGTCACGAGAATCGAAAACGTCTAATTTATACGGGCGCTGTTTGCGGTGGTCGTAATAAAATCGTGAAACATCGTATATAGCTGTTGTAAAAGATAATTGGAAGCATCTGCCGTGTTCCAGTGAGATTGATCGGTATACAGCCATTTACGGCCGGGGCTGACTGACCTGAGAGATGTTCCCATATCAGTAAGTTCTTTCTGTTCTTTAACAAATATTTCAATATATTGGTTTATAACGATAACAACGAATACAATACTAGCACCATTACCAATTACGCCAAGTGAATCGGGCAATATTGATAATGCACCGATGCATAAACCGCCCAAAATAGTTGCTGCTGGAATGTATTGACTAAGTTCATGTATCATAGAGCTTTCTCGATGATTTGGCAGATCTATATATCTAATTATTCATTTATAAATCATTCAATAATCTCGTGGTTCTACTTACAATTGTTGCTCTCTTAATTGTTTAACAACATATTTGGCGCTTGAACCTGATATTTCCATCCATGTTTTTGAGAAAAATGCACATGAACCAAGCATAAATACAATATAAAGAATAGCACGTACACCATCTGTTAACATAGCTTGAAATGATTCTGGTGGTGATAAATAATAACATAAACCACCAATAGGATATGAACGTTGTGACCATTTATCAGGCCAAACTCCTAATAAATTAACAACAAAATTGTTCGAAAATTTTATTGATAACATTTGTGATACAAAATAGAAATTTGAAACAAGTCCCCAATGGAGTATAATTGGAATGTTTGATGTATAGAATAATTTTATTGGATATGATGATGTTTGACCACGATAACGAGCTGATTTTATTGGTAAATCAACACGAAAATTATAAAAGTAAACAACAATAACAAAAACGAATAAAGTTGCAAGTAAATTCATTAAATTAGGTAAATTTCGACGATAAAATGCTCTACGTAATGCTCGAAATTTATTATGTCGTCTAAACAATAAATCCAATAATGCAATAATACTACCTTCAAATTCAGTATCATTTCCAACATTAACTCTAATAGGACTAAATGCATTCCAAACAACTGTCTCACAAATATTTGTCGCAACAAATAAAAGTGTACCGGAACCAAGGCCATAACCTTTTTCAAATAATTCATCAAGTAATAAGACAATAAGACCAGCAAAATATAATTGAATTATAATTAAAAAACATATACTAACACCGATTTCTGATGGATTACCATACCTATTTAAAATGATAAATTATTTATTATTGAATTTTAAGTCTTGATTTGACTTACATGCCAATCACAACATAAACAATAGCTTGTCCTATAGTAATAATCATACTAAAAAGTTTTTGTGTGCTTTTAAATAGAGCACGATCTTTCGGTGTACCATCAACTTCAATTATTCTTGCACTGGCTAATAATTGCATAATAAGACCGGATGTAATTATTGGTGATATACCTAACTCCATTAATGTATAGGGATTTGATGCAAGAAGAAATTGACTCCTATAGATAAAAATCGACGAAATATGAATTTTTTTTTGTTTAAAATATTTGCCTGTAAAATTGATTATTTGTATCTGATGACCTAATACCAAAAAGTGGTGTTTGACAACAAATCAAAAATATAAGTAACGCCATAGCAGACCATAAAACTTTTTCACGAAGCTGGATTTGACGCTCAGGTTTTTGAATTTCTGGTAGAAATTGACAAACTGGTTTGGCAAGATCAAGAAATCTAATACCCATTTCTAATAAAATCTTTCAAATTCTTGTGATTATCGAAAATAAAAATCAACTGTTGATTATTTGTTCTAATTCTATATACTGACGAATAAAAAGATAAATTTCCCAAGTTCTACTCTTCAGCAATGGGTTAGATTGAAAAATAAATCAAAATTCACTCTAAAAAAAACAGGTATTCTACCGAACTTTGAAGGTTTGGTACTTTTCTACGAAACGATCTTAAGTTTCGTGGCATGAAAATCGTTTTGTAATTTTCATACGGAACTTTTTTAAGTTCCGAAAGCTTAACAGGTTTTCGTCGTTTTACTACGAAACTCTCTTGAAGTTCCGTTCATCATGTACTAAACTTTTTGTAGTTTCGTATCTTTAGTACAAAACCACTGACAGTTTCGTAGACCATTTAAAGGTTTCGTATGAGTACTACGAAGCCATTCATAGTTTCGTAACTACTCTAATAGTTCCGCACATATTGTACGAAAGTAGGTATGATTTTGTAAAAAATATACCGAACTATTACATTATTTGCGAAACTGTGATCAGTTTCGTACAATGCGTACAAAACTTTTTGATGTTGTACGAAATTTCCACCGGTTTCATAGCATGTATACTGAACCTTTGCCACGTTTGTGGAACTACGTATGGCTCCGAAAAATATATACCGAACTATTGGATCATTTACGAATCTATTGATGGGTTGGTATCATATATAAGAAGCCTTTAGATATTCTGTGAAACCACCTTTGGTTGCATACAACCTACACTAAACCACTATCCAGCTTTCGAGACTATCGATGGTTTCGTACTATGTATACCGAACCTTCCCATAAGTTACTAACCTGATAATGACTTCATAAAAGATATACTGAACCATTCATTAATTTACAGCACTGTCTATGGGTTCGCACAACGCATGCGGATCCATTATAGGACTTATGAGACTGGCGATGGCTCCATATTATATCTACGAAAGGTTTAGATATTCTCCGAACTATCAATGGTTTCATAAAAGATATACCGAA
>JAJEKB010021035.1:671817-696812 GCA_022393335.1 Macrotrachela quadricornifera
TTTTTTTTCGTGATTGATATGCATCTTCTATAATTTCATTTCTGAGTTGTTGTATCGCCACGATTTTAACACCTCTTATTACAGTCATTTCACGTTCTATATGTTTGTATAACTCTTTTTTCTTCAAAATTGGTATGTAAATACAGAAATCTGTCGAGGATGGAGTATAATTAAATCTTTTACCAGTATCTGTCCAACAACGATCCTTCATTTTCTCTATTCGTTTCTTAATTCGATCGTCTTCAAGTTCAAACAATTGAAACTGTTTATTTCTAATGTTATTAATAATACTTTCTAAACTTATGGAATATTGTTTTCCAGTTAGATCAACACGCATACCTAATTCACGTGTATAATCTCTTTCTAAATACAAATTATTTACATCGAGATCAATACGATCTTTTGTCGATGAAATATGTGGCTCAATTAGGTCTATTGCAAACGGTCCAGTCTTAGTATTTTCATCACATATAATCATACATAACCAACCATCGGGATCTTTGTGTACCCTGCTTTTTATGTTAAGTTCACGTAGATAATCCAAAAACTTATTTAAATCAAAATATGTATGTGTTGATAGATGACAGTCGAGATCGTTAGGTGTGACTGCTTTATGAATAATATAGCCATCTAGCAACCATTTTGATGGATCAGACATTTCTTCACCTTGCGGTCTACTAGTAGTACCACCAACCACCCAGTCACGAATGAAGCCACCTTCTAGAGTACAATTGAATTTACAAACGGCAATCCAGGCAACAACTTCCATACGTGAAACACGTGTTGCCTTTGGACTATGCAACCAGTACAACAGATCATCTTTTGAACGATTCACATCTGTTATACGCCCTATTCGTTTTTCAATTTCAACACGTAGTTCTCCATATTGAGGACCAAGACGCCGTGGTTGAACAGCTATAGAAAGTGTTTAAAAAATGGTACCTCTAATTCTAACAGATACGGAGTCTTTAGCTTACCTGAATCAAGTCGTCTAAAGACTGCACACTTTTTTACTGCATCCAGAAACAATTTGAACTCTTTTTTCACCATTTGATTATGGGTTGGTCGTCCAACAACTGTCACACGACATTTCTCTTCTGGAATCCCTATTGCATTTCCATTGACTGGATGAATCTCAACAACATCAATATCAATTTTTACTTGCTTCTGTACACTGTAACGCCATTTTAATTGATTAAGAATCTGGGGCGTTCTCATAATATCTCGAAGATGACGTTTCACAGTTTCTTTCTCAACACCATTGAATTCACGCAAATCTTCTAAATAGAAGTGGTCCGTAACAACTAGACGTTGACGAATATCAAATTCAGCATTTAATACTACACCACCTGGACTCTTTACGATAAGTAGGTATTCCCTCCTCAATAAACTAACATCTATTGGTAAGTAGAGCTTTTTCACTTCACTCATTAATCGATTAATATCCGTTTTCTTTAGATCAGCGCGATGAATCTGTAGTTGACGATCTAATGGATGGTCTATCCATTCACATTTTAATTCACCAACAAAAGATAATATCGATGTATTGGACCACTTTGGTGGTAGTACGTTGTAAGCTAAGACTAAGGAAACAGGAGTTTCATTCACCGATCGATTTAAAGTTGAATATGTATCTAATACTGCTGTTGAAGAAGCGGATAGATCGCAGTCTTCATCCTTCGGCACTGGGTCAGTAGAACGTATAAATCGGTGTGTTGCATTTTGTAAGTCTTTCAATGATACAAAGATATTATTGGCATATCCTCGTAATAATGACTGTGCAATATTTTTCCATTGACCACATTTTCTTTGTGAACCTTCTCGATATTCGTCTGATAAGCAAAATATTCTTTGTAAATGTAAATAACGATCCAAAGCTAGTTTCAATATCGGTTCAATATATGACAATCGTTTTTCTTGACAAGCTTCTTTCAAATTGAATGTTATCGATGAGACACTTTGTTTAATGAGCAATATCATATTCATAACATTTAGCAATGTCATAAAATCACCATCGGGAGATTTCATTTCAGTTGGAATATATTGAAATATTGATGAAGAATCTAATACTTCCAATATTGATGCCAATACAATTAAATCATGTCCACAGTTGAATTCAGTAAGAGCTGCTAATACAGATCTAGACATCTCCAATGAAGTAAAATCTGGGAAACTTTGAAGACAGATTCCAATTGATGTGAGCTGCAGATCATCTGTGAGGATCCCTATAATAAATGTCAAAATAAGGTTAAAACAGGTATTATTCGAGTGCATTTTGCTGCATCTCAATCGATTAAGTCTGAAGCAAGAGATTGTACATTATACTAACTCATTGGTGGTTAATTAGAGTCATATGGATCTTCTAAATAGGCATTGGGTTTTTTACGGGCTAGAACAGTTTTCGTTTTGTTAGTTTTTAAGGTAAGATCCTTTGATCGTTAAACTGGAATGAATAATCTTCTTTGAATTCTATGTGTAATATTCTCCTAACAACTGCTCAAATATTTCACATGATTTAAAAAACCTTACCGAGATGTTTGGCTTGTTCTATACTTTTTGAGATTTGTGATTCATCAAAAAGATTTGTAAAATATTTCTTCATGTCAAGCAGTCTCTTTGCTGCTGTAGATTTTTGTAGTGATAACTCAAAATAGAACATATCTTGGAGAAGAATTGTGGGTATGTAAGTTTGGTTGAAAGAACGTATTTGGTCATTGGTTCCATTCAGTTTTATTTCAGCTGAATCTGATGGGACTTGTAATTCTGTCCACATACGATTCAAAGATTCATCGGGTGTTCTCAACAAAATGATCAGTTTGATGTCCATTTGAAGCTTTGATTTCGATTGGAGTTCGGATGCAAACAGTGCTATACACAGGTCTGAATCAACTGTGCGACCATTCATGCAATCAATGATAAAGATTACTGGCTTTGCATCTTCTGTTTGATTAATGTTTAAAAAGTTTTCATCATAGAACAGGCGCTGTCTCAAAAGTCTTTCTGTCATAATTAGAACTGGAGCATAAGCATTCTCATGACAGCTAATATCTGCCCAACCAGCCAGTGGAACTACATCTTTCTTCGCTGTGAAAGTACTGTTGATGCTTCGACATGCCGATTGACACTGTGAACGTTGAGGTTGTGTTAGAATAACTTTATCATAACCTTGTCCAACGAGCAGAGTTGGTAATAGGATTGTTTCACCTAATAAGAGAAACAGAAATAGTATTTTTTTTTATTTGGTAGAAGTAAACTTCATGAGTTACGGCAAGCTGATTATTATCCCCTTTGCTTACCTTCATAGGCTGAGACTGTTGTCATTACTGTGGTTTTTATTTCGACTTTGGTTAAGAAATCGTCAGTTGCACTCTTAAGTGATTGTAGCAAATAACATCCATAATAGAATTTATGATAACTGAACATTTCCTTGGTCACTGTCAATATCTTGTTTTCAACCAAACCTTCAGTTACGACTTGCAATTGTTCATTTTGTCTACAACCAATATACCTGATCATGCGACGAACGGATATGATGGATGAGCTTCCTTTGTGTAAGTAACTATTGGTATCTGGAAGAACAGGAACTGTAGCTGTTGTATTAACAGAAAGAAACCTTCTGAAAAGGGTCGATGGTTGATTTGAACCACTTGCTGCATTAGCAAGAATTTCATCTGATGCAAACTATTCAAGAGATCAAGGAAAGATACAAAATGCATGTAAATTAATTTAAATTGTGGAAAATCAGCCCCGCACTTTTGATTCGACTTAATAATCGACATCTTCAGGTCATTGACACTTTATTTTATCATGCAAAAGCCAGCAAGGAAATTAACTAGGTCTTACCTGTCGATTGTAGTCATCACTGTTTGTATCATTTTGATGTACACTCTCAGCATCATCTGATGTCTGATCATCAGTGATATTGGTGCCTTTTATTTCGCCTTCCAAGATATATTTCAGACGTTTTGTTGTAAGGGGCACAATTGGTTGTAAACGAGACAACGTTTCATACTCTGTAATATGAACAATTTTATTTTTATTCTGTTCATTATTTGAAATGAACTTTGGTACCCATCGTAAGTAGCCAGTAATCGTACCCTGGTCATTTGAAAATTCAAATGTTTGCAAATTCACTGTTAATGTATGATTAAGAATACATGGTCCAAAACTAATCGAGAATATTTTACGTCGATAATTCATAGATTCATCTAACTGTGTGTTCGATTGAGCATCACAATAATACCATTTATTTAAGTATAGATAAAAACTGGTACTTTTTCTTGTTGGTAGCTGCTCTATGTCTAACGTTACTGCTTCTGATCCAGTACTTGAAGGATGTGTAGTGAACATAATTTGCCACAATGAATAACAATCGAAATTAGCTATAGATGAACCCCGACAGCGTATCCATGATATATTACTTTTGTCATTTATTGTGATTTTATTTGCTGTTCTTATAAATTTAATGAATGATATCGTATCAAGTCTACCTTCATCTGTTTTTATATGCCAATCGTCAAGTTGTTGATTATTACTCGCTAACAAGCTTTCTGCGATACCTTCCGTCTGTATGAGTTTTTCAGAAGTCGACTCCGTTGTAGCCGATTGATATACACTTGTATCCCTTGCTTGTTCTTCGGAGTCCGCTATAGGTGACTGCGAAGCAGGTATAGTAACATAGTCTGGAGGTAAAAGGGCTAAACTTAATTGTTGTGATTCTTCATCCGAAAATTTTGACCATGTTTGTTCGTTAAGTGCCATGTACTCCCAGATGCAATCAAATTGAGACTTAAGTTCTATTTCCGAGATTGGCCTAAGCGCTATATCCTTTAATTGCTTCTCAGTCGAAAAACCACGAATCAAATAGTTTTCAAAGAATTCTATAACTTTCTGTTTTCTACCGTCACGACTATTCATAACACAAGTTTCATGAGCTTGATTCTGTTTATAATAATCAGCTCCTCGTCTAACTAAATATTCAACAACATCGCGATGTCCATTGTAGGCAGCTGCATGAAGTGCAGTTGAACCAGCACCAGGGAATGGTATAATATTATCAGTATAACGTTGTAATGCATTACTAAAATGTTGTTGATTTTGTGCATCAATTGAACAATGTGCTTTTTCCACAAGATATTCTACAGTATCTAGAAAACCGTTACGTGCTGCTGAATTAAGGAGTGTTGTTTTTAATGGTCCCGGTATGTCTTTATAGTTAGGATAAGTATTAACAAAGGTTTCAACTGCATCTGTATCACCTAACCACGCCGCCGCAAATGCTCCATCGGCTTGAACTGACTCTAATAAACCGTTTAATTCTCTGTCAAATGACAAGAGCTCGACAATCGTCAATGGTGATGTAAATTTACCCAGACAGTGATCATAGTGATAGTTGATCAAAAAGTTTTCCAAATATTCAATACAACATCTAAGGTTAATACTTTTGTATCTTTCTGCTTCAGTTGTCATATGTTGTGCTTCAACTTTTGATGAACGAATGATAGACATAAACTCGTTATTCAAAGTATTATTTAAGTCATTCAATACTTTGATTTCATGACCATCTATTGAAAATGTATGAAAACGGGCTTTTAAAATACGATCATTCTTGTTGATGCTATTTGTAGTAGTAGAAGATTCTGTCATCGTAGTTGCTTGTATTATCTGAGGATACACATCACTTTCAGCTAAATGCAGTTTTTCTAGTGCATCGGCCACGGGTTTTTCCAACTGACTTCTCCAATTTTGAAAGATTTCTTGTATTTTAGGTGGACTAGCAGTGGATAATGAATATTCATTGCCATTATAACAAGTCATTCTGTGTTTTCTGAAAATAAAGTCGAGTATAGATATATGAAAAGAGAAAGAATAAAGTTATTTTGTAGAATCTCTTGTAGAGCGTACAATCAAAACTACATTTCCTTGTTTCTTTTGATGAAAAAGCAAAATAATAACTTTATCCTTATTGTTTGCTTCGAGCCATTTTGACATCTAGAACCTAGTTTTTACTGATCATATACCGATAGTACCTGTACACATGGTTGATTCACCTTACAAACACAGACGTAAGTAAAAAAAAAGAAAAATGTGTGAGCCAAAATACGTATCACTCTGGTTAAGGAATGCTTCTACTTTTTCTTCCACAAAAAAAAATAGTTCTTTCTTCTTTCTCTGCTTATGGTCAGGATTAGATTCCTGCAGGATACGAATGTTGTTATCTGTCAATCTGTGACAAATTTTGTACATTAAATATTATTGACATCTTTGGTGAAATCATAAAAAAAACTTAGATTGGCCGCATAGATATCTAGACTTAGGACAGATCACAGTTCTAAATACGGAGGAAGTGGTGAAAAGAACCATGTACACAGTTCTTTTGAAAGGAATTGATACTTAGAGCACACCAAAAGTAGTGGGAGTGACGCATTAAGAGCGTTTAATAAACTTAAAGAAATTTTCTTTCTATATAATTTGATTGACAAAAGAATGCTCTATTTTCTATGCTATTTAATCGTACTTCAGCTGATATTATAATAATAAGTTTTCGATAAAATCTATTTCGTTAGAATATGTACTGGTTATATTAACATTCATCAATATAAATATTGATCAGTATTTTTTCAATCATTTTTGATTCAAACAAAACGGAAAGCTGCACTTTTTAACGTTAGAAAGAGCAGATAAAGACACATTGAATCATATATTACAAGCTTTTCAGACCTATTTTTTATAAGGCTGTCAATTGATCTTATCAAGTACATGACTATCTCATATATTGTTTCTAGTGAATTTCTAATAGTAAGATGTACATTCAAATCAATGCTCGAAGATATAGAAACTGTGGAGAGCTTACATGTTTATATTAAATTATTCTTGAAAACTATATATTCTAATCGAGTCTACCAACCAACTTTCTATCAGTTTCTATTAAAAATATGACTTCTTTTTCCTTTTCATTTTTTCGTAAGAAACTGTTTGTACAATAGTTAGTAAATTGAATCAAATAATTTCAGAAATTATATTAAAAAAAAACGGGAGTATATGATTCGATGTGTCTTCATCTTTTCTTTCCAATGATGAAAACAGCAATTCTCAATTTTGTTCACATCAAAAATTATTGAAAAAATACTAATCAATATTTATATTGATGGATGTTAATATAAGCAGTACATATCGTAACGAAATAAATTTTAGCGAAAACTTATTATAATAATATTAGCTGAAGCGCGATTAAATAGCATAGAAAATAGAGCATTCTTTTGTCAATCAGATTATATAGAAAGAAAATTTCTTTAATTTTATTAAATGCTTTTAATGTGTCACTCTCACTACTTTTAGTATGCCCTAAATAGATTCAATTCAATTTTTCGATGCTTCGGTTTTATCTATCTAATATATCTTACTTATGCTTTTACATTTTTCGTCTACAAGACAGTGTATCTTATGTCATTTTTATTATAAGCTTTCTCAAAAATGCATTACTTCTTTCATTTCTTTCTTTTATTCAAATAATTGCTGATATATTTTTAAAGCACCGAACGCATTCGATACATCGAACATTATGCAATGAGATTGAAAAAAAAATCTCCAATTGTCTAAAACACAGCATTATTTTCTTTCGTTTATATGCACAGAGATAATTAGCGAAAAGCGTATTAAATAAATGAGATTTAATAGTAACAAGCTGATCAATGACATCTAAGTGTTAGTGAGAAAAGGAGGAGACGTAAGACTGCGATAAACCCACTTAAAGGAACATAACAAACTTATATTCGATGCTTCTCTACCAATGTAGTAACTCATAAACCAGTCTTTACTAAATATCTACGAAAACTCAATAATAGATTTACAATAATCAATATACTCTATCGTTAGATTTTACATTTTTGATTATCATTAAGCAGAAAAAAGTGATATGTTTATATATTAAATAGGTAAGCCTTTTGTGCCGTCTTATATTATGAGCATGGTTCACTCGCACTACTTCAAGTTAATTATAAATGCTCTTGAATCATTTTGTATTCTGTTAAGACCATATACTCAACTGCATGAGTTGGAGACATGTAGTCAATAGGAAAACAGTTTGTTTCAATGAATAAATAAGGACATAGAAAAAGAAATACATATGTTAGACATAAATGGTATATAACATGGAGAAAAATGCAAAACAAAACAGGAGTTTCAACCTACTCACGCTTAAGAACTGTTCTACATAGATCAGTTCCTATCAAAGAACTGTCGCATAGTTCCTAAGACCGAAACTAATATGGAACTGTCCTAGGCCTAATCCCATACGTAGAAGGATTTAACAGGTCAATCCTATATTCTAAAGATGGTTGAGAAGATCTAACCGTTACCTAAAAGAATTTAGAAAATCAATGTCATAATGTAAAAAAGGTTTCAAGAGATTTGCTCTATATAGGACATACTTTCTAAAGCCTTTTAGAGTTTAGTATCGATCTCGTCAAACGGTTTTTTACGGTATGACATTGATTTTCTAAATCCTTTTAGGTAAAGGCATGGTCTCCTCAATCATCTTTAGAATATAGGATTGATCTGCTAAATCCTTCCATGTATCGAATAGATCTCCTAAACCGTTCATAAAGCCCAAAAAGGGATTTCGTAAAAGGGTTTATCAAAATTTTGTGTAATGTAAAAAAAGGGTTAAGGCTACGCTGCAGTTTCCCAAACCCTTATATATATTCTGATAGAGAAGACAATTCTGCGTCGAATGAGCCTATTTTCAACATGCTTTAGACGGACAATAATGATCTTATAGGTCAAAAAATGATTTCTATGCCTCTCTTAAATGCACTAGATTTTCCTTATTACTCAATGAATTTTGGAAAATAATATGATATTCGTAATCAGAGCAGTGATTTTTATCGATTTATGAATGTGAAAATTTAAAGGAAGACAAAAACTTTTTCGGATACCTGAAGAGGATCGCAGGCACAAAAAATTCATGTACCAGGAAAAAAATGAGCTAGTGTCGTTAATGGAGTCATCTATTTTTTGATCGATGTAGAGGAACTTCTTGTCGATTTATGTATCCTGGTTAAACAAAATTGATTCTTCATGAACCGTTGGAATATGATAGAAGTCGATACGTTCTACAAAATTGCCGTCAAGGTCTTTGCTGGTTTTTATGGCAGACAATGTGAGAACGATGTTTTTCTTAAAAGATAATTATTTTGCTTGAATTTTGCTGGAGTATCGTTATGAGGGAACGTACCTCTAATAATGACAGATGTAGTCGATGATCGTAGACCGCTGATTTCTCCTCTATAATGTTCAAAAAGGTAGATTCGAAATATACCATTTGAAAGCACAGATTCCAACGATCATGAATATATAAACATATTTTCAATCGGATGCAAAATAGTTGTGCACCAAATCAAACAAGAAGTGTGAAAATTCTCGTGTCGTTAATTAGGATTTTGTCTGTAATGTACTTACCTAACTGTGTATACGTCAACATAACTTACAAAGAAAGTCCTCCAAGTGATTAATTATTTCTTCGTAGAATCAATATATTACTATTTTCAGTTCATTGCGCCAATTCCGAATATCAGGACTATAGTGCTTCTTAGACCTTCTTAAGTTCTATATTACAGGTATACGTAGTGGTCTCCTCATGACAAAGCTATTTTTCATCGAATTCAATTTTTAATGCGTTTATCATGTATTACGGGAGAGAATATTTATATGAAATACTTTTTATAAGCACTTCAACTTTATGTTTCGAGCGATGTAGTGCGTCGTCAGACAAAAAAGACTAAGTATACAATATCTATAAAAATTATCTTTTTCTCTTTTCATTATGTCAATAAAAGAAATCTTTAAAAGGCACTTTTACGTATCTAATCGTTTTTGTCGGGCGATAGAATTTATTGCTTGAAATGTAAAGATAAATTGTCTATAAAAAGTATACGGTGAAAATATTCTCTCCCATAATACATAACAAACATAATACAAATTGAATTGGATGAAAACAACTTACACTCACTATTTTCTTCAGAAATATAAAGGGTGTTTCAGAAGTTCTGAAGCGTTTTAAAAATACATCATCCGCGCATTTAATAGAAGCAAACTCTTCGAAATTTTCGGATATTATTATAAATGCATAGTGTTAAATAGCTATAAAGCTTCAGATGTATAGCTTTTACTATGAATGAGAACCAGTAACAACACTATCATGTACTATTTTTTTCAATTTTCCTGTATTGTAGGTCTGCCAAAATGTCAATATGGTGGCTTAAATAGATAATAAAATCTTTAATATATTTTTAAAAGGTGTGCCATGAAAAGCTCTACAAAAATTGTGATAGTAAATTCATTTTTACTTGTGTCAATGGTTTTTACCATACTCGAAATGAAAAACCTAAATGATATTACGACTACTCAGCATATTGTGCATGATAGAAATGTTTGGAAGACCATTTTGGTTTCCATATATTTAAGCTCGAGAAAGCTGTAAAATCTTGTTTATCTTTATCATGCAGAGTAAGCTGAGTAGTAATAATATCATGTAGGTTTTTCATTTTGAGTATGATGAAAACCATTAACACAAGTAAAAATGGATTTGCTATCACAATTTTTGTAGAGCTTTTCATGGCACACCTTTTAAAAATATATTAAAGATTTTATCATCTACCTAAGCCACCATATTGACATTTTGGCTGACCCACAATATCGAAAAATTGAAAAAGTAATACATGAGTGTTGTTACTGGTTGTCATTCATGGTAAAAGCTATACATCTGAAGCTTTGTAGCTATTTAACACTTTGCATTTATAATAATATCCCAAAGTTTCAAAGAGTTTGCTTTTATTAGATGCAAGGACAATGTATTTTAAAAACGCTTCAGAACTTCTGGAACACTCTTTATGCGAGTTCTACAAAATAATTTCGTCAAGGTGACTGTTACCTATAGTTGTAATGGACGAATCCGCCGGATTTATATCCAAGCGGACAAGAATTTTCAAAAGTGTGTTTAAATGCACTAATCCGAGTCCCTGTTGAACTGTTTTCATGCTCGATCAGAATACACCAAAAGTTGCACGGAAACATTTTGAAAGGCAATCTTTTTATCAGGAAACTATTCTAAAAGTTTTCTTAATACTTTAACCTATTCTTTAAACAAAACCGCTCTTCTTATGTCTAGTGTATGTCAAAATATTTTGGTAAAACTTTTTCGATGTTTCTCAGATGTAAACGTTACCTCTTACAATATTTTTGTATAACTTTCGATGTAAGAAAGTTAGCAGTCAATTCAAGTATTTTCTACGAATATTCGCTTCAGCGATTGAGCCACATAAAATAAGTAATAAGCCATCTACAACTCAGCGAGCTCTATCCAACAATAACAAAACATACTCAAAAAGCCGAAACATTTAAAAAAACTCATTGGACAACACTAGCGCTTTCTTTAAAATTAATGATGATTCGCCTGAGTACATAAGTTTTCACTAAAAACTACACCATTCAATGTAGAATTCCTAGCTCTATCGATTGATATAAAAGTCAGAATCACAAAAACCTTTACAATTGCCAAGGCCACCAAAACCAATCCAAACCATATTTTTAACAGTAATACTAAAGACGATTCGTTCCACAACTGAAGTCAACTGTCAAAACTACATCCATCGATGCAGAATTTCACGCTCTATCGGATGGTATATATCTTGCGCACCTCACTTCAAATATAATATCTCTTTCACACGCAAAATCCTCCAAAACATTAGTATAGAGGGATTCATGGAAAACGTACCACTATATACACGACTATCTCAGAATTAGCTGAAACTTTCAAGGTTAATAGAGCTCGACGAGCTGATCATTTCGATATAGAATAATCCTAGGTTTGCATGCAGTTTAGCTTAAAACCGGGCAAAATACAATTAGGCGAATTTAGCATAAAATATACTGAAACTGTAAAATTCTGATTTCTATAAGAACATTCTCAGACCGTTTTTTCCTTATTTTATAACCAAAAATCAACAATCTATGTATATTCTGGTACGTAAGGCTTTTCAGCCAGTTTTGATTTTTGTGTGTTAGAAAGCCTGAATATCTATGTAGCAACGTTAGAGGACAGGTTTTAGAGAATAATTTGATGAAATTATCTAAAAATTTCAATCCAAATAGGTGTCAACTAGTAGAGGAAAGAGTCTGTCGGATATTAGAAACCATTTCATTTCATTTCCTTTCATATCATATCACAGTTGTAATCTTTCATATGAATTGTTACACTCTTCAATGTTCAATTTTGTCGCTTTCACTTCAATGAGACTTGTTGGTGTATTTTGTCATAAGAATGTGTAAATTTTAACCGTTTACATAGTTGTATCGATAGCTTTTGTTTAATATTATTTCAGCAATCTAGTTAAGCATTTCTCTAATAATAAGCTTTGAAATTTCCACGTAATTTCATCGAGTTATCCTCTAAAAATCCTCGTATACGACCTCAAATCTGTCCTCTAGCGTCGGTAGATGAACATTCAGACTTTCTAGTAGACAAAAGTCGAAACCGGTCGAAAAGCCTTTCATACCAGAAGATAGAGCAAATGATGCACTACAAAACTTACTATGCCACCATTCACCCAAATTCAGCAAAGACTTGGTTTCGCGAAACAAAATTGATGTAGTGGTCAATCCATAGTCCTGCCATTAAAAATTTTGTTGTGCAGTACTAAACTATTGGATTTCTATGTGGTTCGATAGAGCTGAACACGAGCTATCAGAACATACATAGATTGTTGATTTTTGGTTATAAAATAAGGAAAAAACGTTCCGGGAATGTTCTTATAATAACCAGAATTTTTCAGTTTTAGCATATTGTATGCTAAATTCGCCTAATTGTATTTTGACCCGTTTTAAGCTAAACTGCATGCAAATCTAGGATTATTCTATACCAAAATGATCAGCGGGTCGAGCTCTATAAACCTTGAAAGTTTGAACTAATTCTGAGATGGTTGATGTAAAAGTAGTACGTTTTCCATGGTTTTACCTATACTATTCGATAGAGCGTGAAATTCTACATTGAATGGTGTAGTTTTTAGTGAAAACTTATGTAGTCAGGCGAATCGTCATAAATTTTAAAGGAAGCGCTAGTGTTGTCCAATGGGTTTTTTGGAATGTTTCGGCTTTTTGAGTATGTTTTGTTATCGTTGGGTAGAGCTCACTGAGTTGTAGGTAACTTACTACTTATTTTATGAGGCTCAATCGCTGAAGCGAATAGTCATGGAAAATACTTGAATCGGCTACTAATTTTCATTACATCGACTGTTGGTGTGTTTTTTGACAGAACATGAAAGTATTCAGAAGGAAATTGCGATTAATGCGTTTAAATACGTTTTTTAAAATTCTTGTCTGATTAAGTATCACCGGCTGTAGCTACTTCGGCAGACAAAAATTTTAAAAAACGGAGAAATACGCATAAATATTTAACGAAGATAAAAATCATGAAAAGCGCGCATGTCTACGTATTCAAAACAAGTGAACAATGTCTACATGTATTTATGCGTTAAATGTTGACTCATTTTGAGCGCATAGAAATATGCACTTTTGCTGACTTTTATTTCTGTTAAAAATGATACACGTGTCTAGGCGCTAAATCTTTAGTCGCCTTGTACATGTACCATTTTGTATATATTAATATGTCTATACCCTTACAGGGTGTTTCTACATCATCTTCGAGTGCTGGTGATGACCTTTCCAATGATATATAATTGAATAGCATCCTCCCTTATAATAATAAAAATATAAACATAAGTATGTGACGATAAAAGTTTTGAAATCGATCAGTATGATATAGGATGTATCTTGTACATACCTTAGTGTAGATGGATAATAGAAATTTTGAATTTGTATTTAAAAGATGCGCCGTGAAAAGCTCTACAAATGTGTCAAAATATATACTTGCTGGTTTGTTTTAATGGCATAGCTCATACTCAAAATAAACAAGCTTCACAAGGGTGATAGTGAATATAATAAAAAATATTTTGGACACTTTTTTATTTTGCATATATCTCACCTTGAGAAAAAGATAAGTTCACGAGTTTCATTTTAAAAGATGCATTATAAAAAGCTCTACAAAATGTGTGCAAACAGTTCTCAATTGTAAAACAAAAAAATCTTCGAAATATTTTTCTCTCATACTCAATCCGATGGGAAGTAGCATCATCATTAGGGTTCTTCATTTTGAGTATGAACTATACCATCAGAACAAGTCAGTATCTATTTATTTAGACACTTTTGTAGAGCTTTTCACGTTGCATCTTTTAAATACAAATTCAAGATCTTATCATTTATTTGCACCGAGATATGCGTGAAATAAAAGAATGTTATCAACGTTTTAATAAGCCCTGCATTCTATTTTGTTGACTTCTAAAATTTCATCATCACATTCACATGTTTAGATTTTTATTATTATAAGAGAAGGTTTTATTCAATTATATATCATTGGAAAGGCCATCATGAGTACTCGAAGATGATATAGAAACATGATGATTAAACATTGTTCTATGCGTTCGTATACACGAATTTTGTCGAGCCTCAAAGCTTATAAAACACCCTGCATATTTTTTTCTCGTAGAGAAGAGCCTAGCAAGAATAAGTTGTTTGTTTGCTTGCTTGGTTGTATGTCCGCACAAAGTCAAAAAAATATTTTATTAATATTTTCTATAAAACTTAACCAAATGGTAATCTAGATCGGGGACCTCGAATTTGATATTAGTTTTTCGAAATGTTTTTCGGACCCACTTTTTTACACTAAGCATCACTTTTTCGCAAAAAAAAGATTTTTTTATAAGGATTGATCGAAAGGTAATTGAGAATGAGGAATTCAAAACTAAAGTCAGGTTTTTTTAAATTTTTTAAAGCTCCACTTTTTGAATAAACGACAAAGTTTTAACAAAAAACAGTCTTTTTTTGATGAAGTTTGGTCAAAGACAGTTGTGGTTGAGGAACTTGCATCTGGTTTCGACTTTTCTAATTGTATAAATGAATAGCTTGACGGTAGCTTAGAAACACGATTTCTACGAGAAAGAGATGAGCGAGTCTTTATACGAGCGTTACTTGTAGAAATTTTGAATTATTTTGTAATTCATTTCCAGCATGAAGTTCCTAATTTGAATGTCCAAATCTTTTACGTTTTTATTCATACATTAATCTTTTGCTATTGATATATAAATGTGAGTTTTCTCTGATAGATTTGGTTGGATAAATCCTATACAAAAGTTTTTAGCCTTTTGATAACTGAATATAAGTGTTAAGTTCTCATAACGATAGTACTATTTAAACACGTAACACTGTAAGCAAAAAATATTTTTGTTGACTTTCTAAGACTTAAGCAGAGTAGATGGGTGACACAGATTTCTATTTAGAAGTATTTCTGACATAGGTATAAGAGTTTAACGAGTGTTCGCCAGTACTCATTCGAATGTACAAGATTTAGACCTACAGATTTCGATGTACAGATCTGACGTACAAGATTTAGACCTACAGATTTCGATGTACAGATCTGACGTACAAGATTTGGATGTACAGATTTAGCAGTATCTGAAAGAAAGTTAGGAAAGAATATACTATTATGTTACATAGATATTTTTGGTGATGACAGAGCTAATACTGTGCTGCTGTGTTATGTATAAGAAGCTCCTTGCTGGTGTTATGATTTTTGTATTTCGATTTAGCTGTACAAGTTATAAGAAATATTTTTATGATTTTTTTCATCGTTTCCCAGGGAAACGATAAACCGGATGCACTCGAAAAAACACCGTTTCCGACCGATTCCTGACCGAATCTGAAGGCTGGAATCTTCGATCTGGGTATTATTGTTTTCTGACAAAATAAGCTCAATGATTCGATATATTCTAGATTCACTTATTTGTATTAGGATGTTTGAAGCTACTAATACTAGTTTAATATTTTTTTTAATGAAAAGTTATTTGAAAAATGTTATTTTAATAAATTTTCAGTGGAAAAATATTGTTTTAACACTGAAATGTTTATAAAATGTGGAACCAAATTTTGATCAGTATGATGAAATCGTCATCTACTTACTGTGATAATAGCATAGGAGAAAAAAATTATATTTTGTGGATATAATCAACTTTGAAAGCTCTACAAATCATAGGAATATCATTGGAATGAACTATAGTTATTTATAAAAACAACAGATTATTTATTTGAAAAATTGTGGAAAACATCGATGAACACGCTTAATAACAACAGTGATCTGATTCACCCTACCTCCTCCGCGATCAAAACTTTTAGGAATTCTGAGTAAATAGAATTGTAAGTCAAACGATGCTCTATCAAATACGCAGCACCGCTACATTGAGCAATTCAAATTTTTGAAAAAATTCGATTGAAGATGAAGAGGTGTTGTGGTGCAGAAAATGGCTTAGAATGGCTCAGCTTTTTTGCAATAACGAAGACAATTTTGATGTCGTTCGATGCGCCTTTTGATAAGGAACACGAATATGGTATTCGACTTAAGCTTTGACCCCATTTTCCTAGATAAACAGTGAAAGATTCATCAAAATCGGAGAAAACTTTAGTAAAGTGTGGTTGAGTTCTGGTGAAAATAGTCAAAACCTTCCATTTCGAAAGATTTTATATGTACATCAGACATTTAGGTAATGTTTTCCCTCGAACTATTTGTGGCAAAATGAACAACGAAAATCATTACGTAAAGCTATTTGATACCGATGAAATGATTTACTACTTCACTTTAACTGAAGGAGAAACCGGCAGATTTTGGATTTTTCGGATTTTCTTTGGCTTCTAAAAATCTAACAGCAATGTCCTCTTGTAAATAAAGTAATTTCAAGCTAATTTTTTTTCCACAGGTAGGTTATGTATCCCATAGTATATACTAAAAGTTCAGCGCAAATAGATGTTTTCTTCTAAAGATAATACAATTGTATTAAATACTCGTGTTTCACAGCACGGACAGAAAATCAGTTATCTTGATAGGGGGGAAACATCGGTTTGCACTGAGACTTTTAGGATATTTTAATGTCTACAAGAATGGTGTCATAAACCGATGGCATCAGGTATGGACATCCCAATAACACAAACTACCATAGGGCATTCAAATTAAGCGTACTAAGTTCTATCCAAAATCGCCCTCCTTCGGGATATTATCCAACAGGTATCCTTACTCAATAAGAGAAACAATATATTCCAGAAGTTGACATTTTTCAATGGTTTTGGAGTATTACCCTAAGAATAATAACGTTAACCATCGTAGTCAATATCTATGTAAGTATAAATTTGACTATTTATAGTTATTTGTGTTAATTAGTGTAAGCGCACGCGGTAAGACATATATACTACTACCGACGTTCATGATGTTTTCACTTGACGCCATAGTCTCTGACAAAGCATGTGACATTCATCCTTGGTAATGTAGCCTCTGTTCTATCTCTGGTGGCATCGGTAGTTCTTGCTATGTTCTCAGTTCTCGATGTATAGTCGCTCACTCTGCGATCTACTCTATAATCCCAAGCCTATTGCACCCTCACCCTCAGCTCGTTACACCAAATCTACTCAAAATTCTTAACTTTTCGAATGGACAGTTTAGTTATAGGGTAATGTGCTCGTTACCCGTCAACGTAAGTTACATGAAATGGAATTGAATTCATTTTGTTATTCTGTGGTTTATCCTAACGTTTAACTCTCAATACCCGGCGTAATGGTATTATGACATCTGTGGGTTTTTTCAAAATTTTCACGGATTGGCAATTCCAAAAAGCCATCGTTTTTCCTCTTGCAAAAATAACCGTTTTTTCTAGAACACATAAAGAGGAAGAGGCCATAAATGTTCATCATCGCTAATACTTTCAGAAATTGTTTAAATTGCAATAGTAACAAATGTATTTGTTTATCTATTAAACTGATTCTATAATTCCTTTAGAGTTTCAATAATCATTTTTACATGTTCGAGACGAAAATCGCTTCCAGACACTGACATTTCGAAAAGTTCTAAAGCATGTTGGAAATGTGAAAGTGCTTCTGAATACTTTTCCATACCATAATATGCTGAACCGGCATTATGGCAGCAAGTAGCCAATGAAGGATGATGTAGAGGAGAAGTTCCGTCATCAATTTCGATCGCTTTTCTGTGAAACTTAAGTGCTCTTGGATATTCTGCCATCTTATAATATATCGAACCAATATTGTTGAAGGAGGTCACTAAATCAGGATAATTTAAAGGAAGAGTTTCTTGATAAATTACAAGCGCTTCCGAATACTTGGCTATTTCAGCATGAATTAAACTGATCTCGGCATGCAAAGGAGTCAATGAAGGATGATTTGGAGGAAGAACTCTTCGATAAATTTGAAGCGCTTTCTCGTAAAACGAAACTGCTTTTGAGTGTTCTTCCATGCTGTCATACGCCAAAGCGATATGATAGCAGGCATATGCTAAATAAGGATGATTTCCAGGAAGAGTATTTTCTAAGATTTCTAACGATTGTTAGTGGAAGAAAAGTGCTGTCGAACAACGTAATCACTCAACCATAGCGGCTCAACAACAATTGACTGGGGTTGTTATAGTCCAATATTATGGGAACCCATAGGTTCTCATTTCTTATACTACAGAGGTATCTATGGATCTTCAAGTCTTATATTATGAAGGTACTCATGGGCCCTTAAGAGCGTATTAGTCGGATGTGTCGACATATTATGTCTGAAAAATTTAAAACTATTTATAGATATCTATTTAATATATTACTAAATCAAATGTTAAATACGAAATTAAAAATTAAAAAAGAAAGATAAAAGTTTACGGTCTTAGAATATCTTCTAAAGGCTTTTGACGTTGAATTTCAACAATAATATCAAGAAAAGTGTTTATATTATGAATTCCTCTCCAGCAGTATTCAGCTAGATGATACTATAATAGATTTTCTTTGATTTCTCTCATTGATTTAATCAATTTTGTCTTCACCCAATCTTGGTTGGGTTCAATTCTTTGTGTATTCGTTCCATTAATTAGATTTATGAAATTTTTAGAATGATTAGCTGTTTTTTGGATAAAATAGAAACCGGGCCATCTTGAAATACTATTGTATGCTTTCCATTCAACTTTCATAATGATAGAACCAGGAGCGACGTTTTGTTGTATAATTGGTCGTAAGGTAGATTTATCTCTTTTTAAAATATGAAACATCCTTAAATCCTTTTTTCCATCTGAACGAACTCAACGAGCTCAAAAGTCCAAGGACCTACGACAACATTTTAATAATTTTGTCTTGATAGTGGAATCGCATCTCCTAGAAGCAATCTTCCGCGATGACATTTCCTTCTTTTTTTATTAGACTTTTATCGCTTTGAACAACTTCGTTTGAACCATTCATTTTCGATAAATCCGGATCTACCAAAATGTTCAAACAAATTTCTTTCAAGTAATTTTTTCAATCATTAGAAATTTCAATTAAATTTCCCATCAAATCTTTTGTCCAACAGAAGATTATCAAAAATGCTATTCTAATTTCAATTTTGGTTTTTGAATATCCGCGTTGACCTGGTTGAAAGAAAAAATGTGACTTTTGTTTGCTGTTGTCCTCCAATTCCACCATTGTCTTGTCTCGAATTTTTTGTCGTCCTTTTCCTTTTGCATCCATTACAACGAATGATTGAATATTCTTTATTTCTTCTTGAATCCTTGTTAGTAGTGACATAACATATGCCTAGATGAAAGTAATAAATTATTAAAATTAGTTTTGTAATGTGTGATAGGTTTGATTTATCAACTATTTGTTGTGCATCTTCTGTAGATTGGTTGTTTAAAACCAATCCATGGTTCTGTGTAAATTCAATTACTGAACCTTCAGTTGACCAAATTAAACTTATTTCCAAAATGTTAGGATCGTTTTTATCACGAAATAAAATCACAAACCAAATCGCAAGTGAAAATATTTAAACAAATAAAATTTACAAAAATTGCCTCTATATATTAGACCAATGAAATTTTTGTAGCATATCGTTAGATACATGTCGATATTACTAGTGTCGGTGTCGGCATATCCGACTAATACCGTTCGAAGTTCCTAAAACTTGGTAAATTTTCTCGAGATGAATTTGGAAGCATAATTCAATTTGTGAATATTCGAAATTTATTTCAAGTCCTAACTAGAAAATTTTATTTTCTTTATTACCCCGAATTCTATTTCATCTTTCACATACCTACAGTAGTTATGGATATCGCAACATAAAAGCTAGTACGCTCATGTGAATGCTTTATTTAGTTGACCATCAAAGGCTATCCTTACCTCGAATGGACATTGCTTTAGAAGTTATGGGTAACCTTGTAGGATAGTCATTGAGGACCAAAAGGTACTCTTATAGTATAGCACTTGAAGATCCATGGATACCTTATATTATAAAACTTGAGAACCGAACTGTACCTACATAATATAGGACATGACGACCTAAAGGTACCACTGTATAAGAGAACTTCAGGATCCAAGAATATCTTCATATGGTAGGAGATGAGGATTCATGACATTCTTTCTCGACTTAGTTAAATTAGGATCTAAACACCTTCTCTAGGATATCAAATCAATTCTAGACTTGTAATCGATTGGAGGTGGAATTGATGCATGTCTATTTGCAGCGATCTTTACAAGAAATATTAAATGTTTGAAAATGAAGATGAGGCAAGACTTAGTAGAGCATGGTTGCCTATTATGGATTGTTATAGGTTCAACTATATATCAGTAAAGCTTGCGATATCTTTTAAACTCATCTATATCGTGACAGATTTTACAAATAAATCTTTCCTTAAAAAACATATAAAAACTTTGAATTATTTTATAATTCATTTCCATTATGAACTCTTTTAGAAGTAAATGTCATTCGTGGGAGTATCACGCGCAAAAATATCAATGAATTAATAATAAAACAAGTAGCACTTGAAATCAACAAAAACAGTATTGGTCACTATATTCTTTTTTATCTTATTGGTTCTTAGGCTAGAGTTTATTGAAAATGTAGACTATGAACATCAATCATAGTTATAATCACCAAACGACTTGACATCAATTATGTAATTATTGAATGAAGTGTTGTGCAAATAATACAATATAAAACTGAATAGGATGTAGAAGGAAAACAAGGCAGATCACATCAATTACCTTTTACCTTGTTTAAGGTAAGGTGGTGATGAAAAACATGGCATCAAAATAGATATTCACAACTATTACTAAGCAAGCAGCCATTTTTAGTGTACATATTTATGCTTATCAATATGAAAAATAAGTGTAAGTTACTCATTTCATGCAATTAAGACAAAAAAAACAGGTCTATGTAATAGATGAGAAATAACTAATAAAGACAAGAAAATGACATAGACGATCGGTTAAGTAGTACTAATAATTGCATAGTGAATGCCGTAAAATCATAGATAGCCATCAAGAGATATATTGTGTCAGACAGTGTGAGAAAAATAAGTAGAAATTCAACTGACGGTAAGTAAAGTTTCGACAAAAATGTAATAAAACTAGCAAAATGTGAAAGAAAATTTCCATTGTTGAGAATGATAAAATCTAGGGCTAATGACTATATCACGACGATATGAAAGATGAAAATAAAGATAATCGAAAATGTAAATATATCTAACAAAATATTTTAAAAGTTTGTGAGAGAAATAAATTCGTATAACACCTTTATTTTTTCAAAACTAATCAACTACTTTTTCATGCAATCGGCATCGTCACTTATGGCTGAAATAATAGAAAATACGTTTTTTCGAATTTTACTGAAAAAAAATGCCTATCATTTGTTTTTTTTTTTGACCATTTCATATTCCATGGTATTGTGGTTTTTAAATCTTTTTTTAGGACCATTTTAGATTTATCCTTGTTAGGTGATTTTATAAAAGGAAATTTTATATTGAAATTTGCTGCTGTAGTATTTAGGTATATTAATCAAATACGTCTAAAGAATTGAAATAAACAAACCAATTTAATGATACATATTCATATCATTAATGTAAAATAATGTATTAAATATATAATATATTTTCTTTTCATGATTTCCTTATGTTATTTTATTTGAAAAAATCAATCTATACTTTCACAATGTGCGAACGATTATGTTTCTATATCATTTATGATGCTTCATTATATTTGACAATGGCTCAAGTACCACAAGAATAGCTAGAAGCGCATTCTTGTAACATTTTTTTTTCTTTTTCTTTTCTTAACTATATGTAATCATAACACATGGCACAGTAAAATTATTATCAATATAATTCAGGACTACGAAGTATATATTTTCGATAAATATACAATAAGGTTACTGTCATTTGCAGAACATGTGCATCCGCATATAATCATCATATTTAAGCCATAAACACATTGTGTATGATACGATGAAAATACACGATCATAAAATACTACCTTGAGTTACGTTAAAACATTTAATCATATTTGATAACCGAATAAACTCAGTTGAGAATTTGATCTATGCTTCTTCCTATTGAATACATCAATTGAAAACGAAGATAATATCTCTTAAATTTTACATGGTACAATTAAAAGTAGAATTGACAAACTGGAACCGATCATTATAAAATAATTTATATTTTGTAAATAATGTAAGTGAAAATAATGTATTTATTTTTATTTTTAATGTTGAAATTTTTGTCAATTTTTTGTAAGTGAATATTATGTAGTGTAATAGGAGGATATAACACCATACTATTGTATTTATTCAATCAATGGGAATTTTCGATTTTATCCGATCATTTTTAACCATAAACTTGACAATATATCCTCAGATGGAACACATAAACTAACATGAAAAAAGACAATAAATATAATAAAACCATATTATTTTCACCTATTACACTACATAATATTTATACTTACTTACAAAGAATTAACAAAAGTCTCAAGATTAAATATGAAAAAAAATACATTACTTTCACTTAAATTATAGTAGAATATAAAAGTTGAGCGGTATATTGGTACTGCTATTGGATAACATAGTTAATGATGTATAAATTATCACATGAAATAATATCTTTTATAAAACTTTTTCAATACATTTTATCTTTATTCATATTAATTTATGTGTTCCATCTGAGAATATATCGTCAAGTTTAAGGTTAAAAATTCTCATTGATTCAATAAAAAACCTTAAGATTTTATCTCTGTTAAACAGCTAATAATGAATGTGGAGATAAAATAAATGCATTATTGAATGTTGATTCGTATTTTATTTGCTGATGGTTAAGTATTATATCAGAAAAAGATTTTTCAACGAAGAGAAGTAGTAAAGATAATATAAAATACTAATACTGTAACGTTTTATTCTTTCTGTTCTTCTATAAGAATAGTAACAAGCGAAGAAAACAAATATCAAGATAAGATGGATTAATCATGAAGAACAGATATACTATATTGAATTCGATCGTTCGAGTTACGTTTGATCTTGATTGTATTTACTTTAAGTTAATAAATAAAAATAAGTAGAAATATCATGATAGATTTATAGAGAATAAATAAAATATTATCGAATGCTTGATATTATTCTTCTCTGTATAGTTCTGTCAATAGATGAATGTCTACACATGCAGAGTTTTATCAATTCGTTGATCATCTTTCACTTTTAGTCGAATACAAATTCATGACAGAACTGTTTGACTTGGCTTAATGATTGATCTGGTATCTTCGACCCGTCAAACTAGGTCAAGTTGAAGCTTCTAATCTGAATGACATGCTAGAAATTATTTTTTTTTAATATTAATCGATTCGAATTCGAAACGATATTATAGATTTAGAGTATCTTAAGGCCATCCCCCTCCCAAAAAGTCAATTTTCGTCAAAAAATTGAAAATTGAGATAAATGCATGAGAAGATAGCCCGTCTTCAGATCTTTCAGAAATGCTATAGTTTTTTATCTTATACTCCTCTTTTGATTAAATATTTTGATGACTTTCGTTAACCTCTTCTTGAAAAATATGCTTATTTTTAAAAAACGAAAAAATGTATTTTGTTTTTTCTCGGTTTATGGTTTTATGATCGCGGTTCCCAAATTTCTCGGTGGACCCTCATTGTATAAATTTAATTTTTTTTTGTTGAAAAGAGCATGTCAAGGTGCATCGCCTACCTACCAGAGCCCTTTTTTTAAATTAAGCTTTGCTTTTAGTATATATACAAACACTTATATAAATAAACACCCATTTTTCGAGATTTTTTGAGTCATTGAAATTGTGATCCCTTTTCTCCGCTTAAAAAGTAAGAATTTAAAAAAAAGGGCCCTGGTAGGCGATGCACCTTGAGATGCTCTTTCAAACAAAAAAAATTAAATGTATAGAATGAGCCTGGACAGAGAACTTTGGGTCCCCAGATGAGGTGTTTTTGACCCTTGTTTGATGAATATCTCCCTCAAACGTCATGATATAAGACTGAAATTTTTACCATAGCCTCTCCGCTATAGCCCCAACATATCCTGAAAATTTCATGAGATTTCCATGTACGTGGCCCGAGATAGATTTTTGAGGGGGGGGTGGCCTTAATAAATTTGTTAAAATGACTGACTTACGTTTTATAGATAGTTATTTGCTATACATCTTGATGTCTCCCATTTTATTCTATACTGTATTGAGTGGCAATAGTATCTATTAATTAATCCCGAATATTTTTTAAAAATACATAAATATAGCTACAGTTTTTTCAAAATTGCATTCTAGTAGAAAAAGCTGGAATTCTGATCTATCTAAACTTAGACAGAACCATCAGAGATTGCTATTTCAGTATACTTTAAAATTCCTAAGAACATATTCCTGTAAATTCATAATGACAGAGAAAGTCTTTATTCACGATATATTAGTTCTTCACAAATAAATTATTCGTAGGACATTTTTAACTTAAAAAAAAACAAAATGATGTAACGTAAGAAACTCTACTAATTACATAAGAAAACTTTTTTTTTTAAATAATTGCCCATATTACTTTTCGAAATAGACAAAT
>JAJEKB010021035.1:721812-746003 GCA_022393335.1 Macrotrachela quadricornifera
TATAAAATGTGGCCTTTATCCAAGTAATGATTCATCAGAGATATGACTATGGATCCTGACATACTGAGTTCTTTTATGTATTCCTATTTTGTGATACAATCGTGTAAAATGTAAAGCTCAAGTCTGAAACGATGTTTTTTCGACGGGACATACTGCCTGAATGCAAGTCGATCATGCCAAAAGCATGATACTTTCGTCAATCACCAAGTTTTGATAAGGAACTATTGTTCTTTTGGACTGATCTCTGAAGTGATTGACAATAGATTGTATTTTGAAAAGTCTGTCGTTTGGTCGTTAATGTTTGTTATCGGTAAAATGAAGATATCGTAAGAGATAAAAATATCTATCTCCACTAAATAGTTGAGAAAACATTGGAGTTGATATCATATAATCAGTAGACCAGTAATCCGAAAGTCGATTTTTCTTTGTATGAGCCATAAGCATTGTTGCGGCCAGAAACACGTAAATTTCACTCATGTCCGTTGCCTCCCATTTGGACATGTATGAAGAAGAGATGTTAGTTTCTGATTGCCCTTGATAACTATTTGTTTCTTCCGAAATAAGATTTAGCAGTATTTCGTTGAAGAAAAACTCAAAATACGCTAATGGATTCTCTAATAAATCTCGTAAATAATCCGATTTGCTTGAATCAAAATCAAACGGTTGAGGTTTAAAAGGAGCATCAAACTAATCAGTCTTGGATTTCAATTTCTTATTAGCTGAAAAATGGATATCCTCTGAAGAGGACCTAGACTCAATGAAGTCACTTGATTAATCGCTTTCGGAACCAGAGATGTCGGTGACAGGTTTTTTTTTGACCCGTGACCCGGCCCGCGGGTTGATCTCTGACGAGTTACCCGCAGGCTAACCCGCGGATTAATAGAAATTTTATTAGTAGTTATTTGATGATAATCCTTATAGTTTGTTAACATATTTGTTTTCCTGATATTTCGTAAAGCTGGGTCGTTTATAAATAGAGTATTACCCTTTCCTCTTTACATATACATACATACCCAAATGGATTAATCCAAAAGTCGAATCCGATCGGATTCGATATCGAATACGACAAAATAACATCGGATCCTATAAAATCCCGGTGACAGCATCATATTGGATTCCGATGTGTTGTGACTCGATCGGATCCTATATTGAATTCGATAGTTTTCGACAGTCGGGTCTCATAAATGTTAAAGACCAAACTCAAGTAGTGCTTAAATCATTGCTCAAAAAATTTGCAACAACTGACACTTTCTCGACTGAATCCAACGCAATTCCGTCGCCAGGAATCCTGTAGGGTTCTATCCAATGGTTGGTTCCTACAGGATCCGATCGGATGCAACATTCGAATTGTTCACCTAGATATTGCAAAATTTAAATCAGATTTTCCCAAATCGAAATATCTGATGTACGACCTTACACGAATCATACATCTGATCATATTTGATCCGATATGATCAAACGAAAAATCTTACAAGAAATCGTAGTCTCTAAAATCTTACAGTAAGTCGTGCTATAAGACCTATGAACGATCTTACTCTTAGATACGATCTTTTAAGAATCTTACACTAGTTTCTTGCGCAAAAGTAAGATCTCACAGTATGACTTAGTGTAAGACTTCAAAGACTACGATCGTTCGTACGGCTTCATTTGATCTAATAGGATCTGACGTCTGACTTTTTGACCTGAGTAAGTTAACAAGAATCAATTCAAAGTATATGTCCATATATATACTACAAATACAGGACACAAGATCAGGATAATAACGACGAAGGAAAAGCGTCGATATAATCCACCATATCTATCATCAAACTGGAAGAAAAAGACGGATGTGTATACGTGTTCATGCCTCAAAACAATTGGATGAACAAATAGATGAAAGATGAGCTAACAGCCTTGAAGAAAAGACGGCAAATCGGAAAGAACGAAAGAAATGTAATAAAAACAACTAAAATAGCAGAGAAACGAAAGAATAGAATCAAAAAGTACTAGAAGTATATGTAGAATGAAGAATCCAAAATGAAAAGAAATGACGAGCGAAATTTTTGTAAACGGGTTAACCCGCCGACATCTCTGGGCGGAAGGCTTCACAAGCCTTCGGGAGTGAAGTCTCCGCTGCTTCTTCCTTGGATTCATCGTCTCGGCTTTTTGATATTCGAAGGAAACTTTGTGGCGTGGGGTTTTCAGCAGCTTGAAATCGAGAGAAAGCAGGAGTGTTTGTATTTTTAACGAGATTGTCCTGTTGAGTCAAAAGTTATACATGTTCTAATGCGCATGGCCGTCGTTTGTTCTTAATATTGAGTATTAATTTATCCTTGTCTGAGTGATTTGAAAGTGATTTATTGTTGTATGAATTAGACGGCGCACACGTTGGACAGAATCATGCTTGATTGTATTAATTTTAGTATATAAAGTGTTGTCTGTTCTACGCTATTTCACATCATTCATCTATTATTGTTTCTACGTTTGGAATTATTATTTTGTCACACTTTTGTACTTGATGGCACCACCAAAGAGTGAAAAATTGACTTTACCTATTAAGAAAGAACACAAGCCAAAATCACAAGCTTTTCTTGATACTTTATCTATGGATGAAGCAAAAGCATGGCTGAAAGATCTTATTGACAGTGGCCCATATGTTAAATTAGTCAATCATCGTCATATTTCTTCACCTCTCACTGTGGATCAACTTAAATCAGCAACTAGCATTGGACAATTCACTGGTGAGAATTTTTCTATTTATTGCGAAACACCTAATATTATTGTTTTTTAGGAGCGGATTTTGTGGAGTGGATGGAGTGCGAAATTCAAGAAAAACATCTGCTCGATTCTCTACGTAATCATCCACGCTTAGGTATTTATAGAAATGGTTTCCAATGGTCACCGGTAACAGAAAAAATCTCAACATTCTTTTTATCGAATTCGTCGGAACGTCTTGATATATTCGTTCATCATATTACTTTACGGTCAATGGAGGAAAAATCTTTACCATTATTATCGTCGTTCAAAGGTTTAAAACAAGGTCTGTTTCCATTCTTATCGTGCCAGTCTCATAAATACTTTTCGTTTATTGTAGGTTCACATCTATGTGACACCACAGGATGCATATCGGAGCGTCATTTATTGATTGAAACATTCGAAGAAAATGCTTCTCGGAAATGCTGCTCCGGTATTATGATGCACATACATAAAAACAATTTTGGCGACCACTGTATTACTCAGGTAAAGCCCTGCAAGCATGGAAGGAAACTGAAAAATGTTACTTTTGGACAACAACTTAATCACAGCTGTCGCAAAATTGAAACGATTATATTTAATGATGAACACATTCTATTTTATAAATAGGTCTTTTCTAATTTTGTGTAAATAAAAAAAACTATTACAATTCAGTCACATATGTCACTGTGTTATATATATCTTTTTTTAGAACAAGGTAGCCATTCTAGTGGTAGATCATCTGATGAAGAAAGAACAAGTGCTCTGACAAGTGTAACATTAATTGTTGGAAGGATAACAGGTGATGTTTCAAGTGTAACATTAGCTATTGAACAGGTAACAGATGCTCCTTCAAGAGTAACACTAACTATTGAACGATCTGCAGGTACGCCTTCAAGTCTAACATCCATTGTTCAATAGACAACAAGTGTTCCTTGGAGTCTATCATCGGTGATTGAAGAAATAGCAAATGTTCTTTCAAGTGTAGCATCAATTGTTGAAGAGAAAACAAGATCCAATTCAACTTTGACATCATCGTCACAGGATAAAGAGGATTAGCTTTGCCGGTCGAAAGTTGTATAATAAAATTCAATCCAGCGAGCGAATAATTTAATTGGTCCATAAAACATAAAATACATTCAAATAGCACGAATGAAATATTTGAATGATAAATGTATAGTCGACAAAACCTTACTCCTATGTATCGGTTGTCCCAAAATGTCTGCAACATAGTTTTTTTCTACACTTATCTCTGTGCAAACAAATAATAAAATTTCAGTTTCTATTCAAAAAATGCGTCATCAAAGTCTTTACGATAATTGCATGAAAAAGTTTGTTTTACTTCTGATGAATTATAAGATAACTAAGGATGAGGGCGTGAGGGAGAAGAACGATGGTATGGATGTGAAGATGAGGGCCAGGTTCAGGGGTAATGGTCTTCTGTTGATCCTTGCTCCTTACTCCTAGAAAGCGTCTTTAATTATTAAAAACTACTTTATATTCTCTTTTAAATGAATGTCGGTGTCCAGTTATCGACATGTCAATATGACTTTCAAGATTAAGACGAACAGGACGAGCAACTTTAACAGCAGCAACTGCAACAGCTAAACATGGTAATATACTAAACTATAATTAATTTTCATATGCATTAGATTTAAGAGAACAAAATAATTTATTTACGATCTTGCTCCTTTTCCACCAAATCCACCACCAATTCGTTTTACATGACATTTTATATGACTAACATCTCGTCCTAGCACTAATGCAGTAAGTTCTTGAGCTACCGATGGACATTGTGTTGATAAATATAATCTTATGTCTTTATCATCAATAGATGGTATAACCATACAACAATGTGTTTCCATATAAAAATGTTGTTGACCACCAATATAAATAATATCTTCTAATATATGTTCAGTATTAATAAAACATTTTTCAATATCAACTTTATGAAGATATAATTCATCACCAAAATAAGATTGATAATTAATATTCAATTTTAACAAGTTTTGAAGCTATTTCAGCAGCATATTCTGTTTCACAAATAACAACACCAATACAAAGTGCTATTGATGATACAAATACTTCTTCATCTAGTATCAAATAAGCAGTTATATTCAAACCAGGTACATCAAGATAATTAACAAATGAAACAAAACCAGGAACTTTTGAAGCAGCTTCAATATCTATTATTATATTATTTCAATGAAATATGTATAACTAATACAAAAAAAATTCTTACCAATATGTTTAATTCGAGCATTTGGTTTTTGTACTGAGAACAAGTGAAGCATGAAGTGTATCTACTAAAGATGGCATATCATTGACATATATAGCTTCTCCAGTTGTATGTAAATAAGCTGATTGATGTGGTAATGAACTACCAACAATTGCTTGTGTTTGAGATAGTTCAGGTATTGTTTGTTGTCCATGAGAAATTGATCGATGATAAGAAAGAATACTTGTATCATTTAATGATTGACGTAATTCATGACATACATATGAATAAAATTTAAATAGAAATGATTGAACTAATGTTCGTCTATATAAATTGAAGGAAAAAAAAATATATATCCTATTATTAATAAAACTCTAATAACCTGAATTGAATTTGTCCATCTAAACTTAATTCATTAAGTGGCATTTCTTTAAGAAGTAATTCATATGCTTGATTAATTGTTTCTTTTATCCATAATAATCCAATTAATTATTTTTGATGACATTCTACTAAATGAAAAACAAATTGAAATTATTTTCCATTGATTATTATTTAGATCTGATTGTTTAAGTTCAACTTGTAATCCAGCACTAACAATTCCTTTTGAATCATCACGACGACGAGCTTGTTTATATGATGGAAGAAAATATTTATTTGAAGAATTTTGAAGTGGAATATGAATAGCAACAAGAATTTCATTATCTTCAATTGATACACGATGATCATCAAGAAAAAAATCACATAATGAAATATATCGTACTTTAGTATTATCAGCACGATGTAATTCAAGTGTAGCATCAGTAGCAATTAATATAGGATTAATATCAGAACTAAATAAAATTAAAAAAAATATTATAAAGAGATTTATTTTATATGTTATTTACATAGGTGAAGCAGCAATTATATGTCCACCAATTGAAGCAATATTTCGTATTTGTGTTGATGCAAAATATTTCATTTGATCAAGTAAAGCTTGACAAAAACTATTATCATTATTCCATTCAATTAATTTTGATTTTAAACACGTAAATGTAACACCAGCTCCGATATATACTGAGTCTTTAGTTATTTTTATTTCTTGTAATTCTTTAATATGTGTAATTGATACAAGACGAGGATAATAAATATGTTGAAATTTTCTTTCGATTTGTACTGTTGTAAGAAATTTTATCTATGTCATTTGCAAATGTTTTTGCAGTATTAAGAATTGAACGATAACCCGTACATCGACAAAGATTTCCATCAAATGATTCTTCAATATCTTTCATTGTTGATAATAAATTATCTTTTGATGTAAGAATACCATAAAGAGACATAACTATACCTGGTTTACAAAATCCACATTGTGATCCAGATAATTCAGCAAGACAAATTTGAATTGGATGAAGATTTGATTTATTCACTGAATCTATTCCTTCAACAGTGATTATATGACATTCACCAATAGAAGATAAAGGTGATAAACAATCATTTATTGTACGATGTTCAATTTCATTAGATATTTTATTAATACATCTTGAAATAATAACTGTACATGATCTACAACCTAATTTCGTACCAGTTAATCTTAATTCTATATAGAATAAATATCATTTGAAAATAATAAATATTTATCATACATACTATTTCTTAAATACCAAAGAAGAGTTCATTCTGGTTCAATATTATGATCAATAATTTCTTTTCCATTGACATAAAAAGAAACAGTTTATCATTGTAGTATTCATATCATATATACATCTATATATAAATGGTAAATGATTATTATGCTTGACTCTATAAAACTTTTTATTCAACGTTGACTTTGATGATACTATTGTTTCTGTTTTATATGATTGTATATAAAAATGTATGTGTAAGTAAAACGGGATACGTATGAAAGAAATCGAATCTGAAAAAAAAGATCACCGAAGCTGAGAAAGATAAAAAAAAACATAGAGCATAAAAAATTGAAAGAAAATATATTAAAATGATACCGATATCGAAGAACAAGTGTGATGAATATGAAAATATCCCTTTTATATCTTGTTGGGTCATTTTTGACCCACTCATGGAAACCATATTTTTGAAGTAAGAAAAAAATGAATCAAGAAAATTCTTAAATATAATGTAGAGCGCGCATAAGCTATAAATTTGAAAAATTGACCTTTGACTAAGATATTTCAGTTTGAAAGCGAAGATTTTTTGAGAAAAATAGGAAAATTCGATTTCTTTTTCTTTTCATAACGATTAATAACGATTTCGATTCGATTCTCGAATTTAAAACTTGATAACAGTTCAAACATAGTCACCTTTATGAGTATTTAGCCATATATTGTCCCAAAACGATTCATTTTTCAAAAATTAATTCATGATAGATGTGTATCCAGCTCTATACAGATAAAGTAAACATAACGTTACGAGAAATAATGAAAAATTAGATCGACAAAAAAATCCAATTTTTATGTCGTTAACTACGGATTGGTCTTTTTTGGCCCATACCGCATATCTACAGTGAAATGACAACTTCTAATACTATCTATTGTCACAAGATCTATCTCAATAAGTGAATTATGATATTGTCAGTTCATGAAAAGCGTATGAATCTGGTTGAATAACATAAATTCCTATTTGAAACATTAATATATATTTAAAAATTTCTACATAATTAAGACTATTCAGGAGTTATTTAGATATATCTGTCAGTTAGCCATATATTGTTTTCGCTTTCATAAACTTTATCTTTTAATTTTGTATAATATTTGATTAATGAAATTCTTTCTCATATTCATCTTTAATTATACACATACAATAATTAATAAATAAAATGGAATTCTAGAACGCGATAAATAGTCATTCAGATAAGATACATTGCTATTTGTATCATGATTATATTCTATATCTATAGAATAAAACAAAATTGTGTACTCAGCGTCGACGGCTTTGTTTTAGGCTATGTTTATCCTTTTTGTTCATTTTAAACTGTTTATTTAGCATATGATGAATAAAGTGATAACACGAATAGATAGCAATTAATATTCAATATTCGTTTTTGTTTTCCTAAATATATGCTTCAATTTGTTAATTCTACTGATAATGTCATCGTATTGATCAATGTAGATAAAGTGCAGGTCGATATATATATCTTTAAAATGAAATAGTATGAATTAAGAGTCAATACAATTTTTGATTTCTTTGAAACTATTCCTTTTCTATTTTAGAAAAGTAATCAAAACAATTCAATAGATTTCGGCTCGGAAATTATGTTCTTGGACAGTGATCCTTTAATTTTCATATATCTTGTCTTTTAAATGAATGTGATATTTCAATTATTTAAGTCTCTCAATATATATATATATACTGTTATCTACTTGCGTTTATTTTATATGTAACTTCAAGTTTGTTATCTTGACTGGAAATAAATAGAAAGAAAGACCGTAGTTAAAAATGCATATTTTATTTCTATTTTCTTTAGTGACCTCGTATTTTAACACAAATATACATACAACAAAAGCAAACCAAACAACAAGAAAATATGCCTGTATGTGCACATTTATTGCATTTTTTTTGGCACCTTCCACTACAAGAATTATCTTCATCAATGTCATCAAAGTTTTCTTGTTGTTTACCAAACTGAAACCATTTTTTCTTTTCTACAGGTAGTTGCTGTTGTATTATTACAGGAGGTGGATTATTATTTGCTGTTTGATAATGTCCGACGTTACTCATTATTCGAATTAAAACAACTTGGTTTATTTTTTCAAAGATAGAATGTCTCTTGTTATTGTTTTTACATGTTCTATTATATATATATTAGTGAGACAGTGATAAATATAAAGTAAATAAGAATGATAAAAGAGCACACGTTTTTTGCTACTTTAACATGATACAAAAAAGTGAATAGTTGTGAAATATTTCTTGACGAAAACAAAAACAGAAAAAAAACATGACTTCATATTTCAAATGCTTCGAACGGGTTAGACTACATTTTTGCAGCCCAACTTACACTCTAGATTAAAATGAATAAACGTTGAGCGTTCATCGGTTGACTAGCAATGGGAAAATCCTAGTTAATTCTTAAAAGATGAAAACATATATGATATCAAATACAACTCAATAGTAAAAAATGTTTTGTTTAAATCATTCGAATATTTTTGTTAAAATAAAAGTTTCATATTCTTCTATTGATTATATCAGATTAAGTGGTTCATTTCTGCATCTCGTTGTGTAACTGCTTCTTAGCTATTCTCTTGTTTCGTTGATCAGTTCCATTGAAGATCAGTAGTTGATGGAATTAAATCGTGAGAGGTTTCCTACGAAACTTTTTGGCTATGAAAGCTCGAAGAAACCTTTCTATGAAACCTATTTCTTTACGAAATCTCAAAGAATTCGTTGGACACCATTTTTGCTTCAATGTAGGAATAGTCTTTATGACCTTTTACAGCTTACCTGAAGATGATTCACATACCTTCTCAGGATCTATCTCAGAGTTGTTTCAAAAGCTTCTTACGGTCTATATCAGAATGGACATCATATATATTTAAAGCTTATCTAATAGTATTTCTCTTAACTATCTAAAAACTATCTGAAGCTGGTTTGTATAAGTAATTGAGGAATATACTAAATTAGGAACTGGAAATTTCTAGAAGTTGCTTCTGGAATAGAACGACTTGTTACAAAGTGGCTTAATTAAAATGAGCATTATGTAGATTCACTTAATCGGTAATACTAATAACAAAATAAATAAGCAATTCAACGTTAATTCTGTAGTTTTCGATGTAAATCAAATTCTTGATACTTACAAGAAAACATTTCTAGGTCGAACAGCTCGTTTCAGCCGGAGTTTTGCGCATCGCATAGTCCACAGTGACCTGTGTCTGTAATTAAACGAGTTGATTCTATGGTCTTTTTAATTTCAAACTCAATTTTGCGAAAAACAATCGGCTATTTTTCTACGAAGGCGTGCGTCTTGCGAGTCTTGAACTTTTTTTTCATATTTATGGATGTCTGCATGAATATATACATAGGTATATATAACTTCATATAATGAAAGTCTTACAAGTTTAATTAAATTGAAAGTTATATATAGGTATATATCCACTTTATGTTTTTTCATAAAAATGTAAGTCTTTGCAAGTTTTTTGTGAGTCTAGTGGAATTAGTATATAAACAAAGGGTATATATACAGTGGCGCTCAAATTGTTCGTACAGATAACAAATGACCTTCTTTCTTTAATATATCAAGATGAATTCAAGATATAGAGGTGCGGTTTTCGCCAAGATGCAGGCCGATTTGTCATAGTTTTTTTGCTGAAATTTTCAGCTCTCTGAGACCTATATTTGTTGTGCTACACTAAAAATAGTAAAAGTGAGATCTTTTGATTTGGCTCAAAATTGTTCGTACATCTTATTTTTCTTGAAAAATGACATTTGTTTTCAAAGATCACTCATATTGAATGGGTCCTTATTGATTGAATAAGTCCCGATTTAAATCCGACCAAACACTTATAGAACGAACTTGATCGTCGTATTCGAAAACGTACACTACCAAAAAATGAATAAGAGTTGAGAAAAACGTTGCAGGCTGAATGAGATCAAATTGGACGCGACATTACTGGAACATTAGTCAACTCAGTCGTTAATCACTTGGAAGAATGCATTCAAAAAGGGGGATTTTCTACTCGATATTAATCAGCTTACATATGAAAGAGCAAGAAGATTTGGATCATGTTGACAATAAATACCGTCATATTGTTGCTCATTTTCAAAAAGAATAAAGATCTCAGCTAGACTAGTTTCAATAACAATTGCAGAAGTTTTCAATAAGGTCTCTTTAAGATATGATACTATCAAGATCAAGTCGCTTTTTCACAGCTAATATATATGGTATGGAAATAAGTTTATGAATATCGGTTTCTAAATATGTATTTGAAGTCAAGTATTGAATAACAAATTAAATTTTCATTCTCGTTTTATTTAAAAAAATATTAAATAAATACAACAATCATGATAAGCTTTTTCAGAGATACACAAGTCTGTGAATTCGTTGGGAGATTTTCTATCAAATTTTTATAGACCTGGTAATATTCTTGGTGAGCGTTCCATGGATGCAAGTTGTTGTTGCGATGATTGTGAATTTCGTAAGCGATAAAGGTTATACGTAGGTAATCCTATCACAATAACGAAAAGAATACATTCGATAATAGCATATGGTAGTTGACATTTATTAATATAAATGAATGGATCAATATATGATACTAGAACTGACGAACCTACTGAAATAAAAAGAATGATCGATAAAATACGTAATACTAAATATCTGGCACTATGGTGAATATCAAGAAAATTGCAATTGAAAACAGAGTAGGAAACATAGTTCAACATAACAAAATTACGTAGGAAACGTAATTGTTCACGGGCCGAGATGTAATCTCTTAAGTCATCGAAACATTTCTCATTGTCGTAGGAAAATCTTGGCTCATATAAATTAACAATACCACAATGCTTGGTATTGTATGGACATAACTTTGGTAGATTTTTACTAGTTCCATCATACAACGCTTTCAGTCCAGGCAAACCCAGAGCAAGCATAGAAACACTAAATAAAAGTGATTGTCGGAGCATAGCACGGGCTGATGAGCTAAAATTTTCCTTATAATCAGCCAGTTTCCGAAAATTACGATGACACAATTCAACTGCCACAAAAAAGCATACAACTTTTACAATCCATACAGCCGCATCATTGGTGTCAACTGAATCGCCACAATTTCGAGCAACCAATATACAGTTGATGATAACCAGTGGAATGACGATATAGATTTCAATTGATATACCAAATGCAGCAACACCGCTTGCATAGATAATTATCGAAATTTCCACAGCAATATATTGTGAACCATGAATAAATATCAGACCGTCTGATTTCTCTGTTGAATTCGATGAATACATAATTGTGTCGATAATTGAATAACCAAGTAGCAAGACAATGGATACTATACGGGCTACAAGCAGGCCTTTATGAACATCATCCCGGTTTTTAAAGTGAAAATTGATAAACCAATGATAAAAACTGATTAAACACTGTTTGAAACAGTCAGCCATAGTTCTGAAAAAGAACAATTTTTGTTAGATGGAAATAAAATTAGGTAAAAGATGATTAATTTTAAATAATATATGATACTACACTAATCGACGATCTTTTCCTTGATCTTTTCAGATTCTTGATTTTTTTGATTATCAGTCAAGATTCTTTTAAATCATGATTTTCAGGCAAGGTTCCTTTGAGAGGAAAGAAAAAAAGATTCTTACTGGAAGTTCAAGATGACAAGAAACTTGTCTGATTACTCTGAAGAAAAAGAATCAGGCCAGAATTACAAGATATTCAAGAATTTTTTAAGTTCAGACAAGAATCTTTTTTCTTTCCTCTCACAAGAATCTTGGCTGAACTCCAAAACGAAAAGAATCTTGCCTGATTGATCGGGAAAACAAGAATCTAGAAAGAACCTACAGGATATATATGGTTTCTTGAAGTTCAGGCAAGCTTCTTTTTTCTTTCTTTCAAAGGTTCTTATATGACCTTCAAGATCAATAGCACGTGTTCTCCTTGTTTAAATACATGTATAAATGCAGCCGTATAACCTTTATATATTCATTTATAATGAAAGAAGTAATGTTTTCACTATACTTTGAGTAAGTAACTTTTCAAGATAGTCGAACGTGTTGAAAAGACATTCACCTATTTTCTTTTTCTATTGAATGTGGAGAGAAGACAGTAAAATACAACAATGATTTGTCTTTCGAAAAATTGTATTTGTCATTAACATTTATTTTTTCATTTGTAGATATTTTTCTTATAGAAAACAACCAAGAAGATTTAAGTAATTTTTTTTAGCAATATTATTTTTAATTTAGATGATAGGGATCTGTACCTATAATATTCTTTTTTTTCGAGTTGCATATTGCCTTTATTTTTAGAACTATCACCTCATACAGTAAACCAAAGACAATGGAAAATACATCGAAAACAACAAGCTCTCTCAACTTAATTATCTTTACTGCTTCCAACTGTAGAACAATTTCTAGTAACGAAAAGAGATAATCATAATGTTGTAAAAACAAGCGCCATTTATTTCTAGGAGTGTCAGCCTAGTATTAGTATTTCATTAATTTATTGCTAACTCTAATTCTTTTGTATAATGATCCTGAAGTAACAGTATTGCAGCTTGTACTGATTAATGTAATGTTAAAGCAATAGTTACATCTCTGAATGGTATCAATAGTTTTGTATAAAAAACTATTGATCTCAGTCAAAGATGGAAGCTTTGCTTTAACGTTACGTTAATCAATACAAACTGCGATACTTTTGCTTCAGGATCATTATACAAAAGTATTGGTGTTAGCATTAAATAAATGGAATGTTAATAGGAATTCGACACCCTTATTTGAATCACAAGAATCAATCAGAAACTTCAAGAAAAAGATTCAGACAAGAATTCAAGAAAATAAGAATCATGCAAGAATTGTAAGAAAAAAAGAATCAGACAAGAAAACAAGAAGACAAGAATCTTGTCTGGCAATGACTTTCTTGCCTCGCCAGACAAGATTCGGTCTACACGAATCTTGACAGAAGATCAAGATCTGTTTTTCCAGGCAAGATTCTTGTATAGAAGGAATAGTAAAAAGAATCTTGACTGAAAATCAAGAAATTCAAGAATCTGGAAAGATCGAGGACAAGATCATCGATTAGTGTAAGATCTTGGATTCGATTATTATTTATAACATTTCCATTATCTTAACGACAGTTCATACTAACATAAACCAATCTATTTTCGTTTCATCTATATTGTGTCATTACTGACTGTCTTACAAAGCATATGATGCCGTGTATTAATTTTCAGGAAAGCTCTTTCCCCAAAGAGGAAAAAAATTCTCGAAACAGAATTTAACTTGAGGATGAGGATGGAAACATGAACACACGCGAATACACAGACACAAGGCCTCTCTCTCCCTGAGGGTGAGGACGGAAAGACGAACACAAGCGAAAACACAGATTTGATAATTAATGACAATGGCAAAGTACGCTACTAATAACATTGGTTTCGTGAAATGTGTTTTAGACATGATGTGTTGATATCACAGATTTACAGTTTTTAATACACTTGGGTAGCTAAAACGAATTTTTGCTGAAAATTTCAACGGTTTTTAAAGGGAAACTGCGTGAGGAAATTTTTTTCTGCCTGGAAATTTCTTTCCTTGCTCATTATACCCTCACCTTCAAGTCCAGCGACCTCATTGAAAACAAAATTTTTCTCTTTGAAATTATTATGAAGCATAAAATCTAAAAACGGTAGTATTCTACAGTTACACCATCCCAGGTCGAAAGTACCTCATCGGATCGGACAATATTGCTGGCCTTAGGTCGATTTTATCATATAACTAGACAAGTAAGTATTTCTTTGACTAAATAATTTTTTTATCCATTTCGGTTCCATTTGTATATCCAAATGAAACAATAAGTATTTTACTAATTTAAAAAATCTTTTGTATTTATTTATTTTAGGTCCAGAGATATATCTACATGAACAAGTATAATATTAAGTAGAAACATTTTTATTTATTTATCTTAGGCCCAAATATATATATAGATGGAAAAGTAAGTATAATATTAAGGAAAACATTTTTTTTTTTTTATTTTCGGTCCATATATATATCTACATGGAGAAGTAAGTATGATATTGATTAAAAAAAAATTGTTTTTTATTTATTTTAGGATGATTTTCATATACAATTATTTCAGTAAATATTTTATTATGAAAATAATTTTTTTGTATTTGCTTTAGGATTATTTGGATATACGATTAATGGTAACAAGTATTTTACCTACGGAATCCGTATAGAATCCTGTAATATCCGACGGGATCCGATTGGCGGATTGCTTGACCTGGGATACAATTTTTTCCAGTAAGAAGTCGTAAATGGATGTTGGAAAAAACCCAAATCGGCTTTGTTGGCTTGTGCCTGAGTCATTATCAATTTGTCGTGCTTCATAGAAAATGTTGACAAGCTGCATTGAGAGGTAAATATATTAATAGCTTGATTCCCGTTCTCTGCCTTCTGTTCTGTTTATTTATTTAACGAATTTTTTCTTTATTGTAACATGATTCTGAAAGTAATAAGTCTCCCTAGGTAAAGAATCTCACGAAAAACCGCCGTAAGGCGTGAAATATCAAAATGCGATTTCGACTGGTTTTTCATTACATGTAAATCATATCATATATTTGCTTTTTCAATATGGCAGGAATTGGGCTAATTTGAGAACGGCGTAACTAGCGGTTCCTAAAACCATATAAAAGGTTTAACTAGCTCGGATCAATGTAGCCAGTGAAAACTACACTTTTTTTCATGAGTACTCTCAATCAACTAGCCTCCCTCAACATGACTACACTTATCTGAACTTTTCGAAACGTTCTCGTCAAGTTAACAACAGATTACTTCTTTCACGCTGATCTAGCATGCAAGCCAAACCAAGCCGATTTAGTATATTTCACTTGTTATACGTATTAAAATTTCATAATTTTGCGTTCGATGATGGTGAGGATGTTCAGTGCTCATCCAAACTCCAAACATATTGGCCTGTTTTGTATTCATTTAGTTTAAGGGCAAACTTCGCTTTAGAACATATTATTTTTCGGAAAGATCTAAGTTGAGTTTTCATCATAGGAAGATGCAGCGAAACTTCGCCTTTTGAAACAGATATAGACTTTCGAGAAACCATCGGATTCTTGCTGGCTTTTCGCACGAAATTTAGAATCCAGTACTATGTTTTTCCGAAAGAATTTTCATAATTGTTAGCATATTCTAGTCTTGGAAAATCTCAGTTGTCACTTGCATTAGCCTTCAAGAGAACATTTTTATATTAATCAGTCTCATCAATGACATCCATATATTTTGATCTGTTACGATCTTAGAAACAATTCGTTCACATATATTCAAAATATGACGTCATAGTTTGACTTTTTCTGTATTTGAAGTAACGAACCTGTTTCTCAAATATCTGTAGTATTTTTCCCTAAATTCGGTTTTTAACCACGAAAGTTTATATAACTTCATCGCGATTCGGGTATAATCGATATTTTATTTTGTTTTAAAGCTTTGCATCAGAGCCAGCTTTTCATCGGACGAATTTATGATTGTTGTTTCCTGAATTGAGACAACTGGAATTTATTGCCGCTGGGCAAACCCTTTTTATGCTTAGTTTGAAAATCTGCTAGTAAGATGACCATTAAAAATGAATAGAAAGAGATTTCGAAATTTTGCCCGATGCAAAGTTGCGCCCTGAGATTAGCTTTAATTTGAAACGAGCCTGAACTCTTTACTCCTTCTTATGACTGAATTATTTCAATTCTCCAAGGAGACAGGAGAATAGACCGAAAGTACGGTGTACTGGAGAACATCAGGTTAAAATCTTACCGTAAGTGCTTTTCACCACAACCACTCATTCGTGGTAGTTGAAGCTCAAATAGTTTGTTTTGAGTGCAAAATCATTTTTCAGAGAAGTATTACAATAAACTAATGATAGTCATATAACATCAGTATTATGAAACCATCGTCTGATTCAATACTAACAATACATACTATTTTTGAATTTAGGAAGATGTAGCTCCTCGTGGTCCCTCCGAATATATGTTGTCGAAGGGAGGAGTTAATCCCTCCATCCTTGGCTCCCCCACTGGTACCTAGAACTTTTTAGATCCTACGTAACAACGCTATCAAGAGCTTCAACAGTTCAATCTAGGGATGTTGTCTAGAACATTTTAGAATCTACTGGGACGTGATACCTACAACTATTTGGTTATTAGGTGTGAATGGTACAGCTAAATTTTAGGACCTAACCTAGAGGTAGGAACTAGATAGCCCAAAGTAGCATCTGTAGATAGGGTCCAGAAGGTTCTACAAGACATTCATAGATAGGCTTTATAAAGTTCTACATGACATTCATAGATAGGCTTTCTAAAGGTCTACATGACATTCATAGATAGGCTTTATAAAGTTCTAGATACCATCTTCAGATAGGCCTGAAAGAATTCTAAATAGCATTGTTAGGTGCACCCAAAAAACGGTAGCCATCTCCTCTAGGTAGAACTCAAACACTTCTATGGACTACTCCTAGATAGATACTAAAAGATTATAAGGACAAACCTAGATCATCGGCCGTAGAGTCAGTAGGCTTCGGAAAGCTCGCGTCTTCCCTTGATTGGAAGATTGAAGACTTGGAGAGACTAAATTCGATCTATATCTTTGGGAGTCTTTAGCAGCGTGACAAAAAATGAATAAATAGTTTCTTTTTAAACTATTTTGCAAATGTAACAGCCTTTGACATCAATCGCTACCGAAAATTCTAAGCAATGCCTACAATTAGTTGCCAAAGTAGTACAAAGAATGAGTAAAAGAAAAAATCCAACGCTTTTTTTTTAATATTTCGCCGACTCACTCAGACAAGAAACAAAAAAGTCGATACATAAAGGGTGGCCGAGAAGTCCTGTCCAGACTTGAATGGGAAAGTTTTCCTTAATAAAACATGCACTACAAAGTGGTCTATGATTGGTGTCCTTTAACACATACAGTAAGCAAGTTATAAGCCTAAAAGTATATCTCGCAAAAACTAAAAATTAACTAAGCGTTTTAGGATATAAAAAGAGAATAACAGACTATGTGCTGCTTAGACATTTAGATTATGACGTATTCACTTTTAAGTCATTCTGTAGGTCATTTTAGAAAGCAATATCTTTTTAAAATAACTTAAAAGTAAATATATCATGAGCTAAATGTTTAAGCACTGTAGTGTTTATTGGTTTTTTTTATATCCTAAACACATTCAGTTAAATTTTAGTTTTTGTGAGATATATTTCTACGCTTATAACTTGCTTACTGTATGTGTTAAAGAACATCAATCACAGACCATTTTGTAGTGCATATTTTATTAAAGAAAAATTTACTATTTAAATCTGGACATGACTTCTGGGCCATCCCTTATTCTTTAGAAAATTTGGTTAGGTCTGACTTTTTTTATCATCTTCCATATCATAGTCCGAGTCGATAGCAGATTCATCTAACTGGTTTTCTTCAGATTCTTCATAATCCATTTTAACCCTCAAATCAACATCAAGAGATACTTCCGTCTCGACAGAAAAACCATTGCTTCTAACGATTGAATCCAATATATCGATCAAATAGTCAGCCACTTCATGTTATTTCGGTGTGAGAGCAACTGAAGGTTTTGGAGTGGTTGCTGATGAAAAAGTTTGATGGAACAAAATTGAGGCAACGTTTTCTTGAATTGATTGTACGCATACTTGATGAAAGAGACCGTAGGAAATAATCGGACAATGCAAGAATGCGTGTACTTCTTTCAATATGAGAAAACAGTACAATAACTATACGCGTGTATAATAGACTACTTTATTCTTTTCTTCTATATGCTTTCGTTAGCTCGAATGAATATTGAATAATAAAAGAAGACAGCAGGTACCGGGATCTATTTTTTTAGGATTTATTCAGATTTTTTTAGTAAGTCCCCATACATGTTAAAACAAATTCCACATAACTCCTATTGAGGGTGAGGGCAGAAACTAAGTGAGGGTGAGGGCGAGTGCGGGGGATGAAGGGCAAGAATGAGGGTGGGCTGAAATACTAATACAGCTATATTGTCTGAATAAATCCTTGGTACATAAATAAATCCCAATAAATCCCACAGAAGAAATAAATCCCAAAAATAAGTCTCGGTATGCTCTCATACGACTCGTGTAAAAAGTTAGAGTACATTTTGTAAGCTCTCCTTCATCCAAGTAGTTGTCACACAAGAAAGCTTCATATGTCTAGTTAGAAGTCATTATCAGAAGTTAAAAAGTGTGTCACATATGGTCAGTATAAAATGTAATTCATGCAGAAAAAACTGTAAGTCTACATTTCATATAGTTGTGAAAACATTGGCATTACATCCTTTTGCAATGTAAATAATTGCACTGCTAGAGAGGATGTGAACTTTATATCTCAACAAGAAAGCCATAGAGAAACTCAAACCCTTTTGAGATTTTTCTAGTCTCACTAAGACCTACATATGGGCAAAATATCATGTCAAAAACAGAGCTTTACTTGCAGGTGTTCCCTCATTAGTTCGCATTTCTGGAAGTGATAATACCTTCTCGTTAACACGCACATCGAGTAACAGCACCATCTTCTATACATTTAATGATTTTGTAACTGAAAGGAAACGATTGTTAAACAAGTGGATTTAGTAGACACCTCATAATTAATTACATTGACTATAAATATTGGAATAATCATAATACAAGGATATATCATCCTACATAATGGTAAAATCTCTTTTATTTTCTTAAACACTCACTTTTTTATGCTCAAATTTCTTATCGTTGTTTTGATGATGTCGCAAGCTTAATGTAACGATAGAATTAGAAACTATTCAAACATATGAGTATATATAGGAACAGAACGAAGCAAAATAATATAAGTAGGCAAAGGTAATTGAAAAGGCTGGATGTAAATCAATAGCCTACTTAGTAAATATTACATTGCTTTATTTAATTTGTAATATTTTCATGACGTCGTCAAGCAGATGCTGTTTTGTATTTTATTCTATTAACATTATTGACTATGCGCTCCCATGCCAAGAAACAAAACAAAATATGTAAAATCCATAAAAATAATGAGAAAAAAGTAATATTATCGTTGTTTTTTTATATAATATACTCTACGAATAGGCCATTGCACATGGTCTCCAACATATTATATCTTACACATTATTCAACAAAAAATAGGTTAGAAGAAAAGAACAATGAATCTGAATGAATTTGAAATTCGATGAGTACTGGCGATATTATTGTGGTCATGATTAACCTTTGATCATAAAGATCGATGGAAAATCAACTCTTTAGATACTACATGTGGGACTCTGCACAATAGATTTTGTAATCTGAATTTTGCCACATAAAAATCTTATTAATTTGATCTTCTTTTTTGCTGTGAAAATTTCTCTCTTAATCTATCCTACTCCAAAATTATACGAATTTTCTTTTGTCGTCCAATATGTAATCTTGTCAAAGAAACTGAGAAATATTCTCTCTAGTCACTTTTATTTAGGGCCATTTTGTGGACAAACTATTCTCCATCTTCTTCGATTTATACTTGAATTTGTTGAAAAATCTTATGGAATTGTCGACTTCTGCTTCTATTGTAGAAGCACTTTATATAAGCTGCTTCGGATATATTTTAATATAATTCTATAAACAAACTGCTATTTTTGAAACACAATTTCATTGGTGCAGAATCTACCCGTGTGCGCGAACGACCATTGTTCGGAGAGATTCCCTGGAAAATATTTTCTTCACTTAAAAAAGATTTTTTCAATTTTCTGAACGAATGTTGGGTTATTTATATGTTTTTACAAAAACCTTCCACCGTATTTTTTTTCTTTTCTTTTCATTAAAGTTCCTATAGAATTATCGGGATCTTTATCGAAGTGTCAATAGCATCTACTTTTATTCAGGAGTCGCAGCAGGGGGTATAATAAAGAAGGATGTGAGAAGGAACAATTTAAAAAAAAAGAAGAAATTTTCTCGGAACACAGGGTTGCAACGAACAAATTGTATACGACGTTGAATAAGAAACGATAGGAATGAGCTCAGGCGAGTAAAGTCATTTTTGAATCATTATTTGGTCACGTTATGAGACCGTTCTCTAGGTTTTTACCGAATGCGAAACGAGAACGAATTTCAAAGATGAACAGTTGTTTCCTCAGTCACGCAATGTCCGTGCATGTTGTTGTTATCCACATGTCTCAATGACTCTTTCAGTAGTTTTACAGGTCATGCATATCTCAATCCAAACAAGTCTGGATCCCGTTGTGCTCTTAAAGTTTAGTGTTAACTGAATCCAAGATCAGAGCTGGAAATTCTTAGACCCGATAGATTCAATCTCTCATCCACATGTGTTGGCATCTTGTGTGAAGATTATGAAAATTCGTGTACGATCAAATCTATACGTTCATAGGGTGTCAAATATGTGCAGTAGCATCCTCGTTCTGTGCTTCTAAAATAAGCAAAACAATGCATAGTGGCCATTTCTATCTTCCACTTTTACACATAGCAGGAGCGAAACGAAAAGTTAGTCTAAATACCATCCTCAACTCGATGTGACAACTCGAAGATGATTCAAAGTTATGTTTACTGTATAACTTATCTTTTAGTGCTCAAAGTTGAATTTAACTCGATACTACCTTTCTACTTGTAAAAAGATATTTTCTATCAGTCGATATTTCTGATATATCGTAGCTGCTTTAAGATAACTTACGACTTCATCGATCCAGATGCGCTTTTTCGAGTCCTCTTTCTGAGTAGAACTTCTGTATGAGTTATGTGATTTTTACGTCCTCCATCGAGTTGTGTTAACTAGGAAAGTCAAAAGTCACCGCTAAAACTTGAACTCGATTGAAAAAGTTGACTAGCATATAAAAAGCTATAGTTCGAGCGGGAAGACGCAAGGTCATGTTTCATACTGGTTGACTAACTTACTTTGCATAGAAAATTCGATGTTAATTTTGAGTTGAACTGAAATTACTTTACGTGCCATCCTCGTTCTCGTCTACAACCAGTGTCATTGCGTACTACTGAGTGTGAATTGCTTTTCTGCTTATTTCCATCAACAACGATGTCAATAAAAACTGTGCATGTTTTGTTCTACTGAGCGACAATCTCAATCGATATGTGACGCGGAGGGCTGCTCGCATAGGCATCTATAAGACTATGGCTATGATATAGTACAGCTTCGTTACTGAGTATGTCAGAAGTTTTTAGCAGTGATCGAATTCAGAGAAACACCATCGTGCGTATCTCGCCCTGTATATGGGTTTCACGTAAAGTGAAGTCTCATATGGACCCCTTAGCCAAAGCCTGAGGACTTTTTGTTAGACTTGAGGTAAATTAAACATTTTCTGGAGTTCTGAATCCTCCCGATTAGTGTTGGACAGCGACTAGGTAATGCTAATAACTTGTTTTCAATGCTTCTGAGAGTCTATACGTATAAAAAGTGAAAAAGAAGGATTTTAGGAGAAAAGAAGGAAAGAAGGAGCTCTGCGAGACCTGATTATTGAAAATAAGATTTGTATATAAGTTTTTCTATGATATAATTTGAAAGATTTTCCTCTCGCATCATGGACGAATGTTGAAGTTATCTTGTCAAATTCTTGCTGTTCGCTAAAGAAAAGCATATTATTTTTCCTAAAATTCACTTTTAAATGAGAAAGATTATAGACTTTATTTAATTGATTTAAAAATAAGGGAAAGTTTTCGTAAAGAATGTTGCCGTTCGGGAACATTTTTTATTTTAGCGACAGATTCTGTATCTCTGCTAGCAATTAAGAAAAGGTAGTAAAAATTGATGTAAACGTCTTATACCAAAATAGTACTTCCTTTAAGAATTCAATTTAACTTTGTTATACACTGTTGTAAATAGTGTATTAACCTATTCCTCAAATGTTGAACATGATTTAGATGTTGACAATATCAGAAAATTGAATAATATCAAGAATTTGTGATAATTTATTTTGTAATGATGAACCAGCTAAGATTAAACAATGTGCAGCAATATAATATTTACAAATTTCCAACAATGATTCGAGGAACTCTATTCATTACTATATAAATCCATTTCATTTTTGATAATATTTGGATACACAGTTAATAAAACATTAACTTTGCTATTTCTAAGTGTATGATCAAGAATTTTATCTATTTATACATTACTTTTAAAGATATTATTGAAACAAGCGATGATTATTAATTAGATACGTATATCAGTAATTAAGCATATATTTTTTGTTTTGAAAAATTGAAATTCAAGATAAAAACAACCGTTTATAACTATTTACAAAATACTATTAAATATAGGACATGAAGTTGCCCTTCGAACTAGAATAGGAACTTCGGAATAGATTCTTGGACGAATCATCGCTGGAAATACTATAGTTTCTATGATAATATATCACTATTATGGACCTTTTAACCCCTTGAGGACGGACTTTTCACCCATCCATTTTTCGGTAAAGAAAAAAAAATGTTTAATTCATATAAAACTATTAAACATATAAAGTCATTAAGGTCATAAACAACTGCATTTGTCATCTCATACTTTTCTTTCTCTCTTTCTCTTATATAAATTTTCAAATATCTTTGGTTCTTGCTGCTAAGATATAATGACCTCATAATTTCTCTCTTCTCCTCTAATCTTTTATTTTTCAAGGATATTCTCATTCTCTATCACATATATATATCCCCGTTCTCATTGACGGATGTACATTGTTCTTCTTTCACTACGAAATGAAAGAATGTCGTAATTTTTAGATACAAGTGAAAACAATTGCCCCATAAACGCTCTACCTTTTTATATTCTAGATTGTTAAGCAAACCTTGTTTACTTTTTCATTCTGAAAGAAGTAAAACTACTTGTACTCTAATTTCGCTATATTCTGTTTATATTTAAAACTAAATAAATAGAAAAGCAAAATGATTAAAGAATCAATTTTCGAAAAAAGAAATCCATCCTCAAAGGGTTAAACACATAATTTGAGCTATGAAAAGTCTGATTGGACCATTAAATAGAACTCATCAAGTTGTACTTGGAACACCACTGGAAGATTTTGATCACCTATGTAAAACTTCTTCGGATAGAAAACAACAAAATCAAATTATTTCAGACTCTGCATAGAAATCATTCATGTACAAATTACAAAGATACTATATCAATTCGTAGCATATATATGAAAGTAAAAGAAACAAATATGGAAAGAATTGGTAATTGAATTACATGATTTAAACTAACTTGTTACTGACTATATTATTAGTTTAAACCTTTTTTATGAAGTTTCTGAGTTATACTTTGCTTAAACGACGTTAGTTTGATGAAAGTGTCTAAATTATCAAATTTTCATTTTGAAAATCGAGAGAAGCTATTGCAATTCGTCTGTCGTCATCGAATAACTGAGTTGATTTGAGTGATTTGGCTCTTAACTCATGGTAAGAAAGAATATTGAAAATAGAGATGGACGAAGTGGTCCCGCTCATGTTTAATTGAAAAAACAAGAAATAATAATGAAAGCAAGTCTTGTTCTTGTTGTATGTTAAAGTTTTGGTGAATAATTTATTTTTAATTTCGTACTAAGGCTTACGAGGGAACATTCCCAAGTGCCCCCTCGCTTTTGAGTTCGGACTCT
>JAJEKB010021035.1:746403-796938 GCA_022393335.1 Macrotrachela quadricornifera
AGAGTCCGAACTCAAAAGCGAGGGGGCACTTGGGAATGTTCCCTCGTTAGTTATCCTCAATGAGAAACATAATTTAAATCTTATACTCGATAGCATTAGTTCTCTAATATTTGTTTTAAAATTCTCGTTTTGTTTTACAGTTCATCTCTTTCAGTTAAGAGATGCTGGTAGATCTATATGAGTACTATAGTTAGTAACAAAGTAGTTAAAATTGTGCAATTCAATTACCAATTCTCTCCATATTTGTCTCTCTTACTTTCATATATGCGACTAATTGAACGTGCAATGAACTGATTGGCGACGAATTGATCGGTCACTATTACAAAGAATAAAGATTTTTTAATTGAAATAATTTATCGAAAAAGTTTCTTATAATCTAATTCCCTTTCCTAAAAGAAAGGGTAATAGGATGTTTAAATACGCTGGCTAAAATGCATAAAGTTTGTCTGTCTGTCTGTCCTAGCCAATCAGAAAACAGCAACGATTATATCGATAATACTAGAATGTAATAGTTCCTAAAAATGTTCCTAAAGAGTTTTTAAGGTCGGGGAATCCAATGGTATCATTAGTTTTTTATGATCTTGTTAAATTATAAGCATTATTAATACGACATGGTACGATATAAGTAACAACAAGTATCATTTGAATTAAAGTTATTTTTGTTACTTGACAATCAGATTATTGTTCAACAAGAATTCTAGCCAAATTCGATGTGCCCATTTTATATTGGCTAAACGACAAATATATGTACTTTATAATCTTACTAGAAACTCATTAATTGATGCTAAACATAAACAGCTAAATGTAATTATATTTAGAGTAATGAGACAAATTTGTTGCATTTAAATTATTTGAAATCTTCGCAACAAATTATTCCTTTTTCTTTTCACTTTCTAAATTTTTTTCATCAGAAAAAATTCGATTTTATAAGGTATTTACTAACTCTTTATACAGCTAACTTTGGTAAACAATTTTTGAAGTTTTAGATCATACTAAATCTACGAAAATATTCTGTATCAATTAGGATGAAAATAAAAAAAGTCATTTGCGGACATTTTCCATTCTATTCTTGATAATGAGATGTTTTTTTTTATAGAGCGTGTAATGTTTGAGTTTTAATTGGCAACTTCATCAGATAAAAAAAGGAGATACAATGACGTAGCTATATTTATACATATGTCATAATAGGCTGGTTTGTTGTTTTTTTTTGTTATAATAGTGATACGAAACAAGACGGTAAAATAATAATCTGGGGGGGAAGGTTTAGTTTTGTAACAGTATTATAACAAAACAAACCAGCCTATTATGACATGTATATAAATATAGCTATGTCTTTTCATCTTCTTTTTTTGTCTGATGAAGTTGTCAACTACAACAAAATGTCACAATTTCGAAATAAATTAATTAATTAAAACTCCCACATTGCAAACTCTATAAAAAACATCTCATTATCAGGAGAAGAATTTAGAATGTTTACAAATATATCAACCTTTCTCACAAAACAACAACAAATGTCATTATACCACAATAGTGTTTAAAAAATAGTAATAGATCGGTCTCTTCCTATTATTCATAAATCCTATTTTTATAGACAAACTTATTGAAAAAAATAAATAATTATTATTCAATGACGTGATAATGGATATAAATATAATTTATTCTAGATTAGAAATTAAAAATAAACATAATAATTAATTTCTAATTTTAATTATTTTCTTTTTTCAAAAAGTATAGTTTGTTGAAATATTCATCATTATCTTATTATTTACTTAAAACTATTTACGAAAAAAGAATATATCATTCACAATATAAATATTTTAGTTAAATCAATTCGTATTACACTCATGTAACTTCCAAGTATAGTCAACATACGTTTTTGGACGCATTTGAAATGTCGGTATGCTCTATTGCTGGAATAAAGTTAGTTAAGTATTACTAAATCGTTTTTTACAAGTATTTCTTATAACATCATAATTCGTTCTTTCATACACTATGATATACTTTTATAAATAGATCACTACCTATAGTTGGGATCAAAGGACGTTTAATTTGTTCGATAGAACTTTTTAGACACTTGTAATGAATACAAAATATTTAAAAGAATGTTTATATTGAGGATAAATTAAAGTTAAATAAAGCAACAAGAAAATTTTTCTTATTAAAAAACAAATAGGAAACACGCTTAAATCTGCCTCATAGCTAACGAGATTAGAATTAAGAGCCATACAAGGAAAAAAACTATTTCAATTTTGCATTTTATAACATATGTAAATGGATCCAAATATAATAGGAGATCATCGTAGAATAATAGAAATATAAGGTGAAAAATCTAGATAGTTTTCGATACAATATGATGATTCTTAAGGTTCAAATAATACACTAACGCTGTCTATTACGTACCACTCAGATATGATCGATTCTAATAGTCAAAATCGTATCGTTTAACTAACAAAATAATTTTTAGAGAGATCAACAGAGGTAACTATTATAATTGTATTTATAAAATCATATGAACAAGAAAACATGAAATTCCCTTTAACAGTATCAAATAATTGAAAATAATATCTTGCCTAATTTATGATACGTTTTTTGAGACATTATTATAGGAATTATTTCAACAAAAAAAATCTATATCGATTTCATATCATTGACGTTACCAAAATCTCATTTTATTTATAAATGAGATTACAGCAGATGTATAATCACAAATAAGGAATATTCAAAGCTATTTTTAACTTGTATATTTTTAATTGTAATGTTGCTCTTCCAATTGTTTTCTGTTACAATGCAATTACTTGATTTGATTGTAGCCAAAAGAATATTCGATATTTTATTGCTCGACGAAAACGACTTGATGAAATTAAAAACATATAACAACTTCCCTAAAAATAATAATTCAAGAAAAATATATAGTTAATTCTCTCACAAAAAAAAATAAATAAACATACAGTATAGTACAAATATGTTATTAAAGTAAGAACTTTTGTAGCAAAACTTTCACGAGCTAATCGATCATCATCTTTACTAATTCCAGATGTAATCAAATTATAAGCACTATTAATACCATATGGTACTAAGGAAATAACAACAAGTACTACTTGAATTGAAGTCATTTTTGCTAATTGACGATCAACTTGTTGTTTAACACGAGCTCGTGTTCGATGAATATTCCGATAAGTTAAATATGCAAATCCAATCATTATTGAGACTGGTACAACACAGAAAAAAACAAGATAATGTATTGAACAATAGATAGCATAGATAGCATCGGTGATTATACAGGTATTTGAAATCGGTGAAATATTTTGGAATAATGATAAAGGAATTTCATGAAGACACCATATAATACTTATAATTAACACAATTCGATGAGCCCATTTTATATTACTAAATCTTCGAAGAGAAACACTTTGTGATGTACAAAAAAATTGATCAATTGTAGCTAAACATGAACAACTTAATGAAATTAAACCTAGTGTAACAGAAATAGATTGTCGCATTTTACACCAAACTATTGTTATACGAGTTAAATCAATTCCATAACCTACACTAAGAAGACGGGATGTAAGATTACTTCCTAGAAAAATAATATTGAGTATTGAACCAATAAGAAAGTAAAATGTACATGGAGTTGTACGATAAGTACGAACACTTAAAAATACTAAAATATTTATTCCATTTCCTATAACACCACCAATATAAAGAAAGAATCCACTATAAATTGTTAATTGTTGAGCGATGATTACCAAAGACATGTTGATTATCTATAAAGATATGCATAAAATTAATCAAAAACTAGCGTTCCCAAGCAGATAAAACTAAAAAAAAACGGTGAAATAAGCGCAGAAATTTCAATAAAAATAAACTTCGGAACAGCCCACAAAATAACGTGTAAAATCACGTTATATTCTGCATTTTACCGAGTAATTACAAAGCAAATTTTAACGCAGTAAAACGTTTCCTGAAAAATTGTCTAAAAACATGTTCAAACAGCGTAAATATAGCGTTTTTACTATGGCTTACCATTAAAACGGCGTATTTACGCTGTTTGAACGTGTTTTTTCGCGTTTTTTAAAGGTTATGTCTGCCTGAGTTGAGAAAAAAAAATATAAGGAGATGATAATAATCGAATAAAATTAGATCATTTTTAGAATAATCTCTAGCTTTTTATAGGGTTAAACTTCTGAATAAATTTCTGTTTGTATATGTATGTAAAATGCAGTAAAATATTCTTTGTCAATTAGGATGAAAACAAGAACATCATTATAACACAAAAGTATAGAAAAAATATGATATTTCAGTCTCTCTTCTATTTTTATAAATCTATTTTTATATAGAAAAAAGTGCCGACTAAAATAAATAATTATTGAAAGATGGATATAGCTTTTTAATCTGATTTCTGTTTATTTCATTGAAAATTAGAGAAAAAAATTTTTTTTCCTACTATATCTATAATTAATGACAAAAATGCTCAAAAAACTATTAATATATCATAAATAGGATGTAAATTAAATTTAAATAGTATTTATTATAAGGAATGAAGTATCCTTGATTTATAGATTCTATAAATAATTATAGCGATGAAAAGAGAAAACATCTTATCATCTACTTGCTTCCAAAGCTAAATACTATATACATGCTTTATTTAAGATAAAATTGTAAAGAAAGTGTCGATTGACTATGTACAGGAAGAGAACTATTGAGTCGCTAGTTTTCAGGAAAGAAGAAGGATAGTCTAGTACTTCGTGCTATGATATCGATACGAAATTAGACTAATAGTTAATATTCTGAAGATTTGAAAAATGTATTTACATACAAGATATTCCATAAATAACATGTCGATAAACAACAAGAAGAAATCAAAACACGATTTATGAATGATACAATACTCATGCAAATAGAATAAACTCTCAAAACTAACTAATTTAAAAATTACTAACTACAATCCCTCAAATTTCCAAGCATGAAACACTGTTCTTCACAAGGAAATTGATGATTTGACGTTTGAAGTGCTTCAATAGTGTACTTTATTTAACGGACATGATTTACATATTTGAACTAATCAGTTCTACCTATGTAAGAATTTTTTGGGATTAAACGAGTCTATTTGTTTTGAAAAAAACCTGATTCCATCCTCACGGATTCGATCTACGTCATCATCATCTTTACATCATGATCATCTATTGCACGAAGTATTGTCTATGACATTTATTTGATTTTTATACATGCATTTAGACTGTATGACCAGTGAGGATAGAACGTATGACGTTAGATTATATTGAAGTAATAAGAAAATAAAATGTACAAGGAGTTGTACGATAAGTATGAACACTTAAAAATACTAAAACATTCATTTCCATTTCCTATGACATCACCAATAACAAGAAACAATCCATCATAAATTGTAAATAGTTGACCAATGCATGATAATGACATGACTATTTTTTTCCAATATAAAATTTAACAAAAACAAAATAATACGTAAAATCAAATTTACAATTAGAGATGCACCAGTGACAGTCAATAACTGGTAACTGGGCATGTATTTATCTGATCTTTGACACATTACATCATCCATCGTTTTTTTTTATTGGTATATTATGATTATCTAATTCTAGGATCTTTAATATATTAAAAAAAACTCAAATTTGGGTCGAAGGAGGTGTGTCAATTTATAGACATGACGTCTGAAAATTTTCTTAGATAATTTCATTTAGGGCTGTAAGGCTCACGCTCACCGTGAGCATGCTTTATACACCCTTGGGCCTTCAAGCACTAAACTATAGGCTACCCTTAGGTACTCAAGTTCTATATATTGGGATACTCTTCGGTCCTTAACTGCTATACTATAAGGGTACCATTGGGTCCTCATATAGTATAGTAGATGAGAACGCAAGGATACCCTATAGTATTGCAAATGAGGACTCAAGGGTACCTCATAGTTTGGCAGATGATGACCCTAAAGTGTTTCTCTAGTATAATAGAAATTGACCCTAAATAGATTAAAATATGTACGGCTCATGTTCATGAGCGTAGATATGAGCGTGAGCTTATACACTCCTGCCACAGATTAGGCATGCACCGAGCCAGAGCTTCCCGGGCTCGGCCATTCCCGGGCTCGGTCATTCCGGGGCTTGGTCATTCCTGGGCTCGGTCATTCCCGGGCTCGGTCATTCCCGGGCTCGGTCGTTCCCGGGCTCGGTCGTTCCCAGGCTCGTTGAAGTACTATACTATAGAGGTACCCCTGGGTCCTCAACTACTATATTATGTGGATACTCTTAGGTCCTCAACTGATACACTATAGGGATACCCTTGGGTCCTCAATTACTATACTATAGGGGTACCCTTCGGTCTTCACCTACCATACTATGAGAGTACCGTTAGGTTCTCAACTTAGCCATGGCACCATACATTTACTTTACTAGTAACTAAGTACCCATCGTAAAATACTGATCGCTGCGTGAGCTTTTCTATTAGTCCAAAAATGGCCCAATCAGATAGCAGGAAACTGTAATTCGCTTATTTCCTTTGTAACCATGGAAGATTCTATGAGGACTTTTGTAGAGCACTCTTGATAAACTCAAATTGGCCCGAATAACCCTATGTTCCGTCTTTATCTTCATGGAGAAAAACCGCCTCGAAATCTGACTGGTTGAAACTCTTTTATAACAGTCAATCAGATTTCGAGGCGTTTTTTCCCCATGAAGATAAAGGCAGAACATAGGGTTATCCGGACCAATTTGGGGTTATCGACACGTAGGTGAAGTTGGCACCCGATTCGAGTATTTCCATCACCGATTCGTCCAGGGAGCGTTCCAGAGCGTTCCAGAAGAGTTCCAAGTACAACTCAACGAACTCTATCTATTGGTGAGATCAGATTCCCGATAACTCAAAGCATACGCGAGAAAATTCGAAAATACTCATATTTCACTATAGGGAACATTTCATCACTGAAGTATTTCCATCACCGATTCGTCTAGAAACCGCTCCAGAGCGTTCCAGAAGAGTTCGAAGCACAACTAGAGAAGCTCTATCCATTGGTGAAATCGGATTCCCGATAACTCAAAGTATAAGCCAGAAAATTCCAAAATACTCATATTTCACTATAGGGAACATACCATCATTGTAGTATTTTCACCACTGATTTGTCTAGGAAGCGTTCCAGAGCGTTCCAGAACAGTCCCAAGTACAACTCAACGAGCTCTATCCATTTGTGGAATCAGATTCTTGATAGCTGAAAACTTTTCTAGGAAATTGTAAAAGTTTTAGTTTTGTATGATTGAAATCCTTATAAAGTTTGATCATATGCGTTTAGTGGGGGTTCAAAACGGTTCATGGCTATCCAAATAAAAGTCACTGAATTTTATTTATAAAGTTATCCAGATTTTGTATTGTCATTATTGTTTGAGAAAATACGAACTGTTACAGTGATATGTCATATAGATGTCATGAGCATTCCAGGAAACCAATGCTGACAATTTTGAAACTGAGTCTTTGGAGAAGCGAAAAAAGATCGGCTCTTGTTGAGGGTGACGCATTATTCATGTATCACGCGGTTCTTTTGTAGAAAAAGTGTCAACACATGTTCGAAATATTAAGTCGTTCTCCTTTTCGTATTCGATTCATCGATGTTTTGAAATTCTACTGATGACGGTACTACAAGGAGAGATTGAACATATTGTAATTCGTTTCCAAAAAAAAATTATTTTATTCAATGACGTATATTTTATTTGATCAGAACAATAACCAATATTTATTCTTGAAATATTACAGAATGAGAGTCGAAAAAAATTAACTTTTTAATACATATATTGCTATTTCCGCATAAAAAAGCGATTGACTAATTTTGTGGAACTCACATATGAAAAATGTGAGTGTAAGTTTTAAGTCGAAGTTTTGCGGCTCTCCTCCCCTCACCCCACCCCTTACAGACATCACCCCTTACAGACACCTCCATTACAGACACCCCTCCATTACAGACATTTCTCTCCATTCCAAGCAGGCACACTACAGAAATTGTTTCCTATGTTTATTTACCTGCAGGGCTGTCGCGATCGGGGGAGATGCCTCCCCCCCCCAATCTTGAGAAATTTTCTTTTTTTTGCTCGACACTTTTTAAAAAATTTTCAAAAATCCTTGAAAAATTTTTTAAAATTCTCCAAAAATCTCGAAAAACTTTAAATAAATCTGTAATTTTTTCTTCAAAATTTCGATAATTTATAGGGATTTTTGAGAAATCTTTTGTCCTCCCCCATCTTTAGCACCTCGCGACAGTTCTGTTTATCTGAGACTCAATTGTTTAAAGATATGTGAGTTCCACATTTTAGTCCCAAAGGGACTGCGCTGACAAACTTTCTTTAACACCTTCAAGATCATTGTATAAAAATAAATGATTTCAAGAGTTAATAGTTGTTGTTGTGAAATGATCCGCTTCATGATTGATTGTTGCCCGCAGAATGTATCTATAAGAAAAAAGCATGCTAAAGTTTTTGCTTATTTTAGAAGGAAAACAATTTTCGTTACGAAAGATCAAATTATCGAATACTAATATTATAGTTTACATCAACAGAACATACTGTAAGAAAACTTCGCAAAGAAAATCATCGTTCAATCGGAAACTCAATGATAAGTTTTGTTTTGCAATTGGCTATGTCATAATAACTTCTCGGAAAAGCGGTTGATGCTTTTTAGTCAAACACTTCCCTCATGCTTTTAGCGATAACATAATATGCATATAGAATTTAAAATAAATGTTACATCTATTTCTTTAATTTTTTCGACTTCAACATATTAAGAAAAATATTCAGCTACTGAGGCACTATGGATATATAAGGGGAATCACTAGATATCCCTTTTAATCAGATTTAAAGTCATAGCAACAACATGAATTTTATATTGAGACTACGAATGATAGCTGTTACATATGCTCTTGTACTTGTCGATACTGTTCTGGAACGCTCTGAAACGCTTCCTGTGCGAATCAGTGGTACTTTTATTCGTTATTTCATAGGAAAATATCCTTTTATTGGGATTTTTTGTAGCTGGCTTTCAGTTATCAAAAACCTGATTTCACCGTTGGATAGAGCTCGTCAAGTTGTACTTGGAACTCTTCTGGAACGGTCTGGAACGCTTCCTAGACAAATCGCTGGTGATAATACTTCAGTGGTGGTATGTTTCCTATAGTGAAATATGAGTATTTTCGAATTTTCTGGCTTATACTTTGAGTTATCGGGAATCTGATTTCACCAATGGATAGAGCTCGTTGAGTTGTACTTGAAACTCTTCTGGAACGCTCTGGAACGCTTCCCGGACGAATCGGTGGTGGAAATACTCGAATCAGGTGCCAACTTCACCTACGTGAGAGAGATAGTCTTATTATTTGTGATCATAGGAATAGAAGAATAGTTAGATGGCCTCATCAAAATGGAACAAGTGGACAAATAATTTTTTCGAATATCTCTTGTTATGGTTTGACAATGGGTGACAATTGGTTTCTCTATGCCTCTGATGTTGCCAAGGATAAAGTAACAGGATATCGAATAGGTGAATTCCAAGGAATAGTAGTAGCAGGTGGAAATGGAAGAGGAAACCGTCTTGATCAGCTCAATGCGCCCCACTACATATTCGTCGATCGAGAACATTCGGTATTTGTGTCTGATTGGAATAATCACCGTGTGATGAAATGGAGAGAAGGTGCAAAAGAAGGTATTGTTGTCGCTGGTGGACAAGGAGCAGGAAATAGTTTGACACAAATGGATGGCCCTAGTGGAGTTGTAGTTGATCAGTTGGGTACTGTTTATGTAGCTGATGACAAAAATCATCGAATTGTACTTTGGCTTAAAGGAGCGCAACAAGGAAACGTTATTGCTGGTGGAAATAATCGAGGAACACAAGCAAATCAACTCAATCAGCCTGAGAAATTGTTATTTGATCGACAAGGTAACCTCTATGTTGTTGATAATAATAACAATCGAGTACAACGATTTAATATTGAAATGCCATGAAATTAACGGGATGAACTGATAAATAAACTTTATTAATTTTCAGCTATTGATTATTATATTTTGATTGCTTTGTAATTTTAATTGAAAAGAAATTAATCCATGAAAATGAATTGATTTGTATTTATATTCACGCGTGCCAGACTAAAGAAACCCTGATTATTAAAGGCACAAAAGCCAACAGCTGCTAGACTATATACATACATAAAAGGTCATTCCGTTGTCTTTGCCCAGCAAGAGCAGTATCTCTCTTGGTTGAATTAATGTAGAAAACATACATTAATTCAATGCTAAAAAAATAAAGAAACTAACAAATCGGAAAACACTTATACTCCTCATGAAAAAATATTTAACTTCGGATTGAAATAAATATATTACTCTTTCTGTTCCAATGTAACAGTAATAAATTTATTTAAAGAAAAATTTGATATCCTATCATCTTATATAGTATAAAAAAATAATGATCACTCATTAACAAAGCAGTGAACTTTGTCTGTCATGTGTGTTATTATTTTCATTGAGAAATTATTAATCGGTCAGTAAGTAAATGAAATGATCAGTATTTAGATTGTCATTCATGTAACAAGAAAGTTGGGAAAAATCTGATTAAATGGATTAAAATAGGATAATATTAATCAACTCTAATAGTTTCCTTGTTTAAATAGATATTTACTAATTTTTTGAGACAAAAAGTCCAAAGAGCTATCGGCCATCTTACGTTAGTTCTCAACATAAGACTCAAGAAAATGCATTTTATGGTAGCCGACATCCAAATTCATTTTTATAAAATTAACTTATTTTCATTTCTAGTTTAACTATAAACATGATTAAAATCAAAATTTTCTAACCTTCTTTTTAAATGAGTAAGAATCAATATACTAACCATTTAATGAGTTTACTGCTCATTTCATGTATATATGTACATGTATGTGAAACAATAATTAAAAGAAAAAAAATGATTTAGTCAAGCTATTAAAGGTTGTCGGAGGTAAGCTAAACATGTGAACCAACAGCAATAGGCTCAATTCATATAGATATGATGAGCCAATCAGATTATGTTCCATGCTATATCGGATTTTTATTTTTGTTTCTGTCATCCTATATAACTATAATTGATATTGTAATGACTTGATATTATTCTATAATACCGTATATAATCAATGGTTAGAGTTGTATCATTTCTATATTTTATGAAGGATTTTCTATACTAACTTCTTCAGTTTTTCACTTATTCAATACTTTATTTTTTATTGTAGATTGTTTGCATTTTAATTACCTTACTTCAAATCTGTATTATGTTCAAACTATCATCTCAAGTGATCTTTTTTTTCTTGTGACATCAAAATAATTGTGTTAATATTTAAATGATCTTATGTTGAATTGTTTTTGAACAACTCGGAGTTCGTTTCCTTCAAATATTTGTCATTGAATCTTGCAAGCGATAGACTTTATTATTTTACAGATGCAAGTTTGGATTTATACATCAATAAATGTCTTTCTAGACAATAATCTGGCATATTTTTAAAGAAAAAAATTTTGAAATTGTGGAAAAAATAATGCCAGGCTTATTGTCGACATTCTATTTATGTTTAACAGCTATTAGTAGTGTAAGGACAAATATTGTATGATCTGAATGATATATAATATTAATTAAAGGTAAATCGAAACACTCATACGTAACGATTTTCCAATGTGATATAGAAATGAATACTTGGATATTAGTCATTTATTCATAAGAAGAAAATGGTTTGCATATTGACAATCAGAGTGTCAGCAAAAATAGAAGAATACGTCCTGCTGAGAGCACATTGATTAGCTAACTGGAGCGAAAAGTTGATTGTTCTTATTCGTCTGGTGAATAACTTGTTTTAATACGTGAGAAAATTTAGCACCATATTTGAGTATTTCTTGTCCGGATTCGCTATTTTATCTGAATTGAATCTTAGATCCAACTCAGGTAAAATGACGAATCCGGACAGGAAATACTCGAATATGATGCTCACTTTTCTCACGTTATCATATATAGGTGTCTATTGTTTAAGAACGGTCAAAATTTTTTTAAACTAATGTTGATTTTTTTTTAAAGTACCAACGATCATTTTTTGAATAACTTTCAATGGTTCAAGCTATAGAGTTCGGGTTTTCACCGTTAGAAAGAGCAAAACGGAGGACATCAATCTGTATCAAACCTATTGAGGTCAAGCCTCTTTTATATAGCTATTTGCAGTCAGATATTTTTGTTGTTGTCAATTTTCATGAGTTTTCATGATAAGTTAGCATCAAATTAGGCCGAAATGTAGTCCAAATCTCCCTATGTTTATGCTAATATTTTCAAATCTTTTCGTTTTCTTTTCAGTTGTTTTTTCTCCACGATTCGATATTAAAATAAGAAAAGTTTAGCATAAATATAGGGAGATTTGGAGTACATTTGATGCTAGCTTATCATGAAAACTCATGAAAATTGACAACAAAAAAATATGACTGCAAATAGCTATATAAAAGCGGCTTGAATCCAATAAATTTGATACAGATTAACGTCCTCCGCTTTGCTCTTTCTAACGGTGAAAACCCGAACTCTATAGCTTGAACCGTTGAAACGTTATTCAAAACATGGTCGTTGATACTTTAAAAAAAATCCGACATTAGCCTTCAATAAAAATACTTCTTATCTTATATTTTATTATTATTAAATTAGCTGAATAGTAATCAAATAACATAGAAAGATAAAGCAAACGATGCACTATCTGTTTATAACAAAAGAAAATTTTCCTTTATACGAATTTATTGCACACATTTTAAGGTATTAAAATAATGAAAGTGGATACAATCACATAGACAGGTATAACCAACCTATAAGTAAATATGAAGTATGCATTTGCTTATTAATATAAATTAAATGTCTTATATTTCTAATAATATTATTTTATTAATTTTTTATTACATACAAATAAATTATAAATTAACTAACACAATTATCCTTTTTACGGCGATGGGTCCCATCGGCGGATCCCGGCACATTTTCAGAAGACAGTGAACAGAAAACACTCTTTCCCTTTGCTTTTCAATCAGAAGCTTACACTTAATCTATTATCTACTCTGTCTTGCTATCCTTTTAACTATTTATTGCATAGTATGATGCTTCTCGTTGAAGCAACCAAGACAATACAAATTTGTCACAATCTGAACAGAATCTTTTTACTTTTTCTGCTTTCGCATCGCTTGCTTTCTTTGATTACTGTTGTCTAATTTTCGCGTAGTAGCCAGCATAGGATCTTGGAACATCTCGGTCACATCCTTCTATCTTTTCGAGCTTATGATTCCCAAGTTTGTACTTCATGCAGTGTGTGGAACGTTCTTATGGAGGAGATTTTAAATTCTTGAATGGAACACCAAGAAGTAAGGATCGAACAAGACTTTCACGAAACTGTAGCATTGTCATACGGTTTATGTCATAATTTTCTTTGTAAATCCAAAAAACATTTACTATTGACATACGAAATATGAACGTGAACGTCACCTATTTTGATACCACTTTTTGAACCATCTGCTGCATACATAGTATGTTGATAACTGATAAAATAAATCTATACCTTGTTTTTCCTTATTGACCCACACCCTTAGCCTTCATGCGAATGAAAAGAAAGAGTGAAAGGTAGTACTATGAAAAGATTGTAAAATAAATGATTAAAATCTCAATCTCTATTTCGTGCTTACTTTACAATATATGTACACAGAAAAAAACAGACTTGAGTAACTAATCAGTTCGATATGATAAAAAACCTACTATGCAATGATGCAAACAAAGGAAAGAAAAACAAATAGTTACACATACTGAAAATATCCATGAGCGCATTTATCCAGCGTGAACACATGAAAATTAATATGTTGAAGCTATTTTCCTCGGAAAACGGAATTGCTGTGAAAGAGTTAATTAGGTACCTTGTCACCAAAATTGCAGTATGTTCATGATCGAATCCAACCTTTTTTTTTTTTTTCATTTCGTTTTTTCAAAGCAATTTAATTTATTTTTTCAAATCTCAATAACTCAAGTAGGTCAAATTTGTAAATCTGACCAAACTTGAGTTGGTCGAATCTCTATGAAACCACTTGAGGATAGGCCGACCTTAATTGATGATCAAGATCGACACGTTCTTGACTAATAAATAGTCAAGAAATAATCTACAAAAGAAAAAATCTATGGAAATAGATTAATTTTTTATGTTTTGTAGAGTTGTGTATATAGAGTCGTATGTGCAAAAGAATACGGTGAATGAACAGTTGCTACAGAGAACATGACCAATCTCGGGTACTCTGTACTGATTTTCTCAGTAAAATTACAGGTTTGAGTATCCATATAAGTACCTTGTTAAGTGAACATACTCTTATGGGTGCCCAATGTAGTCCCTACATCAGTATAATTACTGAGAATTTTCGAAGTACTCATATCGGGTACTCTACTGGAGCTTTCTCAGCACATGGGTACTCTGAACTCAGTACTTTCTCTAGGGATAGTAGCTGTACTCATTACTGCCCTTAATACTTAACATTACAAAAGTACACTTATGCTCTTTTTCATCTGCTTAGAAGAGTTTTTAATTGAACAGTATTAAAAGAGCAGTTGGTTCGTAATAGGTAGAGTCTATCCATGTCTCTAGACCTTCAACGATCTCTGTTGAAGAGTACAGATCGAGTGAAAACCATCTGATGAAACCGTTAGCACGGTTGAAATCGCGATGACGAGAGTTCTAATTTAATCTCGACACAATGACGATACTTTTATTATCCTGAAAGTTGAAAAAGATTATGTTAGAAGCCATCTGACAAACCTCTTTAGGAAAAGAGCGAGGAAAATAATCATAACAAATCGAATCTATCTTTTAAGTAGATTGAAAATAGACACACTAATGATAGAGTATATCCATTTGAAATCATAATATGACATTTTTTCAGTAATGAACAACACGAGGTAATCGTACGTCATTTCTGCACATTACCTGCAATTCATTCTAATATAGAAATATGAAAAAACTTTTACAATCAGGAAAACACATCGGTATCAACGATGCGCAAGAAAGACATCTCATGAGACTCTTGGGCAAAGACGAAACCAGCAAGTGATCATCGAGCATTGCTATCGTTTACTGTAAGCTTCAAAAAAAAGACGCATAGGAAGCAATAAGCTTAATGTTGCTAATAAAAAACAAATTAATTGTAATCAACTAGAGTTATCATCGAAATATATTCAGATTCAAATAAACTACGCCTTGAATAATATCAGTCATTTCTGTTTATTCAAACTTTTCAAAGGATAACATTAGAACGATCCTCCATACAGAGTCTTCAACTGAAGACAATGAGATAAACAGTTTAAGCCGATATCTACTTTATAATCAACGACCGGTTATCGGAAGATGTAGGATCGATTTCTACTCTGATTTCATGATCTTTTCTCGCAAGTCTTTTGTACTTGCTAAAACACAACTATGTGGATGCAATTTGTTAATTTTCTAATATAATTCTGTGGACAAGTAACACGATAAATTATTATAGAACTCTTTATTTTAATTTATTATACTCACTCTCAAATTAAAACCATTTGCTAGTGGTAATATAACTAAAACTTTTGTCTCATCAAGAAACATCATCAATAGTTAGAATAAATACTGTTGAAGATGTTAAACAGATTAAATATGTGGTAACACCTATGTTACCATCATTGAATAAAAAATAAAATAAATTCATTTATTATTTATTTAATATCTATTCATAGTCAGATCCTATGATTCATACTCATTATTGAAAGCAAACCTTGAGAAAAAACATTGAAAGAACGAAATACATACGATGACGAGCACATTTATGCAAAATAAAACATCTATCTAGTGAAAATGTCATGCTCTATTGATTCACACAAACGCACGTTAATGTGAAAAAAAATCAAGATATTTCGTTCGTCATTAATACGAAGCAAAATCGATTGTGAGTATACAAAAGAAAATTTATATGTTCTAATATTGTTCAGCACGGAAGTATATTTGATTTTCAACATCATTAGATTAGAAATAAAGTTTAAGCTGAAACCTAGGAGTATCTTAGAAGCATATCTCAAAACTCGAGAAATACAGATGTGATTAAGGTAGATTAATATTATATGATAAACCATTTGAACAACATCGAAGATAATAAGGCTGACACTTTATCTTTAATTTACCTAAAAAGTGAAGTAAAAAGAAAGAGAGTGAAGTTGTATACTGTAAATTTTTTGACAAACTCTTAGTTCAGGATTATGTAGAAATAATCTTGGACTGTATCAAAGTTTATTCAATATTATTTTGTCTAAAAATTAGTATGAAAAAAAATAAGTAAAACTGAAAAAGGTCAAATTTATGAATACATGATAAATATTGTTTTGTTAACTTTATATCACTTTATTTTCCACATTAAAAAAATTGAATTTCACTTAACTTTACTTTTTCAAAGTAAAATAAAGATAAAATGACACCCGCAATCGAAGCTAGTTGAGTTCATATCCTATTAGTTATCGATATACTTTCGAGTTCGTGAAAGTAAAAAGGTCTTGAATCTTATATGATTCATTTGAAATATATTCGATTAATTTCAGTTATTTCTTATAAAGAATTTTTAGAGAATATTTCGTTTGAATGCATTACATCAAAAAAGTAATTACCAGTTGGAGGAAAAAAATTAAAAGGAAGCTCATCAGAATAATTATTCGAGAATTTGTTGGTTAGCCGAAGACACAATGAAAGAAAAAGGATCATAAGATTGACTCTTAAACTAAATAATCACAATATGAATGAAATGGAAATATAGGTGATTTAACTCATACAACGTTTTATGTTCAGTCTTTGGTATGGAATTAAGCATATAATATAGAAAAATTCCATTTATACGAATATAACTTCGTAAACAAGTAACGCTCGTTCTACGACTCGCTTGACCTTCGACTGAAATTTATCTGATCATTACGAATTACTTCTTTGGCAACTCCGTTTTTCGAAGATATCTCTGTCGAAATACACGTACAAAAAGTCTCCAATTTTCTCGTTCACAAATATTTGTACAAGAATTGGAGCTAACGATTTTTTATCGAGATTTTCTTAGGTGATACATTCTAGACATCTCGCAATCGGTCACCGGCATTTCTACGTTCTGCCACTCCCGACTACTCGAGTTTGTGTACTATAAATAGGTATAAAATGACATAATGCAATATTGTCTTACTTGGAATATCCTTTAGAAGTACCAAAATACTTATGAATAAGTGACAGGTCGGCGATTTAGCTTCGATGGATCCAATCCTCAGGGTAGAATGTAGAAGGCATAATAGCACACTCTTCAAAGAGCTTGGTAGTTTTTGAATCTTTTTTATCGTGATCAATCATTCCATAAATGTACTCATAAATTCTCCAGAAATCCTTTGTAAAAACACATTTTATTCAAAGCTATCAAAACAACTCCTCGTCGGTCGTCGGCGTCCCTCGGATTCCCCGCTTTCGACTGGTCGCTGAGATCCAAATTGAGAGTATATACTATTTTCCAAATTATGTATCACTTTCCTAGATTGCAAAAATCAATTAACACTTATTGAGAAACCAATCGTACATTCGATTATCTCGACTCCAAAAAGCTTCAAAAATCCTTAGTAGAGGATCAGTATTTTCAAAAAACAGTAGACCTTTCCAAATGAGTAATCCTATCCAGCAACAAATGCACATACATACATTCCAGCTCATTTTATTTCATACGATTCTTCGTTCGGTGAGAAAAATAACAAATCTCGGTAGCTGAAGGGAAAAAATTCTGGGTAGATTTTTCCCAACGATGAGCGAAGCGTGGCGTAGAGTAGCGTCAGCTTCGCAACTTGGATCATTCCTTATTATCTTTAAACTTAAAACAGCTTGCTGAAATTTGATTGGTTAGGGAAAATAAATCTGAAATTTAGTTGTCTACGAGTTTTCCTATCAGACCAATCAGATCATAGGAGAATATTTTTCCACTAATGTCCAGCTGAAACATGGGATCGTTCCAACCATATTAAGGAGAACTCTTAGTAACCCCTTATTGGCCCTCACAATCCTATGTTTCATGTGGACAATAGTGAGGAAACATTTTCCTGCAATCGGATGGACTTAGACAGACAGATAAACATACATACATTTTTCAAACGTAAGACTCTTTCTTTCAGTAAAGGAAATACATAAAAAGGACGTTTTTTTTCTAAAATTTGACGTTAGAATGGTATTGTACGATTAATGATGAATGATATAGTGCTTAGAGCATACCGAAAGTAGTGAGGAAGGTACTTTTCTTCCTTATACAAGGGTATAAAAAAATTCATTTTTTTATCAATAAATAGAGCATTTTTCGCTCTATTTTTCTATGCGATTTGATCACTATTCAACTAGTGCTATGATAATAAAATTTCGATAAGAACTGTTTTTGTTGAGAACTAGTCGGTAGCAGTAGATCATAATGGATGGAGCACTTTCGCATCTCATTTTATCTCCATTTAAAACGTTGTATTAAAAAAACAAAATATACCACAAGATGCAGCGTGAAACGCTCTACAAGTTACAAAGACCAATTATGAAAAGATAAGATAAGAAAAAACCAATTCATCTTCTATCAAAAAATAGAGCTTTCCACGCTGCATCTTGTGGTGTATTTTGTTTTTTTAATACAACGTTTTAAGTGGTGATAAAATGAGATGCGAAAGGGCTCCATCCATTATGATCTATTGCTACCAGTTAGTTTTCAACAAAAACAGTTCTTATCGAAATTTTATTATAACATTAGTTGAATAGTGATCAAATAGCATGGAAAGATAGAGCGAAAGACATTCTATCTATTGGCAAAAAAAGAAATTTTTTTGTATCTTTTCTTAAGCAAAAAAAGTACCTCCCTCACTACTTTCGGTATGCCTTAAAGTAAAAATCAATATTTGACATAGAAATTTTTAACTTTTCATAAAAGTGGAAAAGACTATTTTTTCCTATTAATTTTATGTTTACATATATATAGTTCTATTCCATAGGCAGATCCGGACATCATTTTGTTTCATTTTTTTCTAGGTTAGGATTTATTATTGAAAGTGCAGTGAAAATAATTGATAATTATGTTTAAATACCGTAAAGAAATCGATGGTTTGAGAGCAATAGCTGTTATTCCAGTAATATTCTATCATTCTGGTTTAACAATGTATTTTTCTGGTGGATATGTTGGTGTTGATATATTTTTTGTAATAAGTGGATATTTAATAACATCAATTATTTTAAATGAATGTCATGAAGAAAAATTTTCATTAATTAATTTTTATGAACGACGATGTCGTCGTATTCTTCCAGCATTATTTTTTATAGTATTTCTAACTTCAATTTTTTCTTATTATTTTATGTTACCTGAACAATTAAAAGAATTTGGAGAAACTCTTATTTCAATAGTATGTTTTAGTTCAAATATTTATTTTTGGTGGAAAGATGATGGATATTTTTCTCAAATAAGTCAATTAAATCCATTAATTCATACATGGAGTTTAGCTGTAGAAGAACAATTTTATCTTTTATTTCCATTATTATGTTATCTATTTATTAAAAACAAACTTTATTTAATAATTATTTTAGTATTTTTTGCTATGATAAGTTTATTTCTTAGTCAATGGGGTGGAAATTTACAATTAATATCATTTGATCAATTTCAAATGTTTTCACAACATCGTTATGCATCATTTTATTTACCTTTAGGACGTATATGGGAATTATTATTTGGAGCTTTTATTGGATTTTATTTACAAGATAAAGATTCAACGAAGTATATTTTTATCTTCATATTGAAAAACAAAATTCTTTTAATTGTTATATTTTAGAAAATTCTCTCATAAATTAAATCAATTGTTATCATTTCTTGGTTTTATATTGATCATAATATCTATAGTATTTTTTAACAATAATAATATTCCTCCATTTCCAAATTTTTATACATTAATACCAACATTTGGATCCGCATTAATTATTATTTTTGGAGACAATCATACATTCATTGGATATTTGTTAAGTAGATATCCATTACGATTTATTGGTCTTATATCTTATAGTGCTTATCTTTGTCATCAACCATTACTTGTATTTATTCGTTTGAAATCAAATGAAACATCACAAATGACGATTATTATTCTTATTATTGTAATAAGTGGTGTTTTTCTATTTAGTATATTGAGTTATTTATTGGTTGAACAACCATTTCGAAATAAAACACTTTTTTCTCAAAAACAAATATTTTGTATAAGTGGTTTAGCTTGCGTAATTACTCTCATTGTTGGATTATTTTTAATTCAAACTGGACATAATCGATCATTAGTAATAAATAATGGAACTGATTCCTATTTATATGATTTGAAAGAATATAATATGGGGCATTATGTTGTAAGAGCATATAAAGCATTAGAAAGAGAAAAAAAAATTTTTTCAAATCAACCAATAACATTAAATAGAAGAATTTTATTAATTGGTGATAGTTATTCACGAGATTTTTATAATATGATTATTGAAGGAAAACATTTAGCTAATTATGAAATTCTTGTTTATTTCATTCATAATAAATGTCAAATTTACCTTGGTTTAGAAGAACGAACAAAACTTATTGCAGCAAATTATAGACCAGTATGTACAAATGCATATGATATTAAATATGCTTTACCATTAATTCGTCAAGCTGATATTATCATATTAGTAAGTAATTGGCATGAATGGAGTGCTCGAAGATTACCAATGACATTAAAATTATTAAATTTAACAAAAGAACAGCAAGTATTTGTTATTGGATCGAAACACTTTGGAACGTTTAATCCAATGTTATATGTTGGTAAATCAACTCAATTTCGAATTCAACAATATCGATATCCATTGGAAAAAACTGTTTATATTAATAATTTATTAGAAAAAATTATAGATAAATCAATATTTGTCAATACATTAAAAATGATTTGTACTGGATATAATAATAAATGTCCTTATTTTACTCCTGATGGAAAATTAATATCATTTGACGGTAGCCATTTGACTAAATATGGAGCTCGTTATATTGGAGATATTATTTTTAAAAATAAACCATTAAATAAATTAAAATAAATAAATAAAACTATGAAAGATGTTCACATGAATGTTAAGAAATAATAACATATATTATTCTTCTCCTTCTCCTCTCTCTATTATATACTCCTGTAAAAAAATAGTTTCCGATCGTTTTTCATATATATTGTCATCATAAAAATATATTTTTCTAAAAACCAATTGTATATTCTGAAAACTCATGGAATTTTCTATAACCTTATATATATATATATCAAAGCACTCGGTTTGTTGCAACATAAAATGCAGTTGATCGATATTTTGCTGAGTAAACTTAAATTTGCTCTTTGTTTCGAACATCAGTATATACTTATTTGACTGAAGAGAGTTTCTGAAATTATGCATATAGAAAGGTTATCTACGGTCAATTATTATTCTAAAATACTAAAATACAAACTCTCTGATTTTCAAAGACAAAAGTCAATTTTACAGAGTTCTGTTATCTCATTCCATCATCACCGTCTAACAGTGACTGGTTTTCCCAGATATTTGCTCGTAAGAAGCTTTTAGATGTCTTTGAAAAATTTGAAATCTTTCTTATTGAAGTCAGCTGTTGTCCGCTTGTTGTTTTAATCGTTTAAAAATGGATTATCGTGTGGTTTTTTTTGCTTGAAGTGTTTTGGCATAAGTATCGTATAATGAAATATGAGGACACGAGCCAATATTGACTGAATGATTTTGCCACTCGATTAAAGGCAAAAGCATGACATACAAAAGAAGTAATTCAATCTTGATAAGTATATATCATACTTTTCGTAGACTATTTTCTTCAAATAACAAAATCATAACTGTCTAGTGGTATATAAGGTCTGTAAGACAGCAAGAATAATCTATTCTACGTCGTACTATTAAAACGACGATATGTTTTACAACCTTGCCTTCTTCATCATTGTCATAAGTGTAAACATCATAAGTGGTACTACATCTCGACAAGCTCGATCATATCCAAATCCTTTAAATAATCAGGCAGCTGATGTCTACTTGGTAGCAGACACATCCAGTCGAAATATCAACCGTGTGGAATTTGAACACTTGAAGAGTGCTCTTATCCATGTTTCGGAAAGTTTATTAAAGGGTCATCCACGGATTACTATTCTTTTTTACGGAACATCGCGAAATATTGATGTTATTTATCAAACAACCGGATCTGATTCAATTGCTGCAATTAAACAAAAAATAGGTCAAAAACAGTATGTTGCAAGTTCATCTAATACATCGACATTGAGTATGGCTTTGGACGAAGTCGATCGCCTCTGCATTTCATTTTGTCGATCACATGATGTTCCACGAGTGACCGTTGTTTTTACTTCTGTAATACAGGCAATGGTTGGAGCCAGCCAAGCACGATTAATTGAAGAAGGTCTAGGCATGACAATCATCATGGTTGGAATCGGAAATAAGTTAAATGAAACACTTTTGTCATCGATTGCATCAGAGCCACATCACACTCATATTCTTCAAATGAGTACCTACTTTGAATTGTCGGCCAGCGGTACAACACTTAGTAATATCATCACATATGTACCACGATTTCTCCCTATTGGTGAAACGTTGTACGTCTCAAGTGGAAACAATGATTACAACACTTTTCAGATTGATGTTACTGAAAATGCAACAGATTCGGATGTTATTTTAGGTTTAGAAATGACTAATACTGTCTATTCCTATGATCCAGACGAGTATTTTACAATTTACGGTTCCTTATCTCACCCAAACCCTACATATGACAATGCTGTTCAAGCTCAATCGAGTTATCAACGTTACTCAGATGGTAACTACCATCATATGTAAAATTTCTATGTCCCCCAACATACGAAACGCTTCTATCTAAGCTTCATCAATAAGTATTATTCGAGCTCTGTTACTTGCATGGTCCATAATCTTGATGTCAATACAATGAAACAGAATGCTGCTGAAAAGGAATATACGATTCGCTAAGAATTTATTCTCGAACTTTTGAACTGAAAAGTATTTACTCATTTTTTTTTTCAAGATAGTAGACGTGTTGAGTGCAAAAATAATACACGTGCCACTTTTTCAATAAATGATGAAAACAATGTTTAACTAAGACATCAAACAGATACCGATTGTCGTAATTAAAGTGGACACCATATCCGGTATTTTATTGTCAGGAATAAATCCTATTCTGCAATGTGCAACACCGCGTAATCAATTCAGTCCCGGAATCAGTTTCATCCATTTCTGGAACTGCGTCTCATTCTCACACTCAGCTCACCTTGTATAGTTAAAGATAAATATTTGAAATAAGAGAGCAATTTCAGAACAGAATTTCGGGAATTAGAGAGAAGTTAAATAAGATGGAATCGGACGAAATTGCATCCAATTCCAAAATTCCGACACCCCCTTATACTCAGCATGGGATGTGTCGATTCTAGTCGGAACCACGAGGAAATTAGGTCTATTCCAGTGACTTCCTACCGCTTTCGAAGAGGATTACAACGGAACCGTCAAGATCCCATACCTTCTAAGTACCAGAAACAAAACGCGAATGCTCGGTATTCTGCAGGATAATCGTGAGAACATTATTGTATCGGATCGAAACTGATCGTACCTAATCACATATCCCACTGGAAAAGCTTTCTGGAATTTTTCTGAAAGATTTGACCAGTATTTCACTAGGATTTCATTAGAACTAGGAATGAAAACTTTATGATAATTTTAAACTAAATGTGAAGTTTTAACTTAATACGTAATATTAATAAAAAAATCTTTCAGCATATCAATTAATCACTTAATATTAAAAGTCTTTTATATATGTGAAATATTATACTGATTACTATCTTTGACTAATTGCGGGTTTTAAATGAAACTTTGCCACTCGACTCACTTATTAATTGTTAAGAGTGTCATCAAAGGAAAAATAAATATGATAAAGATGTGAATACAATAAAAACACTGTTGTAGCATATTTAAGATAAAGCGGTGAATTGAAACCTCAGTATGAAAATGTTGTGAACAAGAAATGTAAAGGATAGAAATCGATTGAACACGCAGCAATATAAATGAATGAATAATTATTGCTATTGAACTATATAATGACTAACAGAAATAACGAATATTTTATGAAGATGAGTGTTCTTTCCATCTATCCTATCTAAATGATAAGAAAAATAATATTCTGTTTAATTAGTTTGTAAGAAAATGTTCTTTAAAATTCAAGTTTTGATTAATTTCTTTTATCTTTTTAACAATGGTTGTGAAATGTATGAGCTACGGTACAAATGACTGAATAAAAACTTTACAGAAAATAAATGTTACAAATTTTCTCATACATCAGAATATCTGATGTTTTCAATTATAAGTATTTCTTTTTTCTGTCCCGTTTTTCTTTATTAAATAATATCATCACATTTATCCGTCTTTATTATATGAATAAATAAGCATATATCGAAAAAACGATTTTCTTTTAATTCACTCTCATCAACTTATCAAAATTTTGTTGCCACAATTTTTTTGTTTCGTTAGGCGAATCACATCTGATAATAAAACGTTTTTCCAAGGAAATAATTATGCCATGATCGGTTACACGTATGCTGAACCTTTGGATCTTCTCCTGTTGTGTATTGCTTTAGTTTCTTCTGGTTTCCTAAGAAACATATTCAAACTAATTATAATCTCGTTTCAATTAATAATCATCTATTAGCTCTATTTCATATTATAAAACCATTAAAAGGACTTGATTCCTGAGTTAAAACGAATTAAATCATCGTTTTTGTCTACTAAATGTGTTAAATCCTGTCTAAACATGAAGGAATTAGTTATAACTAGTTCAGCTTTTTTTATGCACCTTCTTAATCAATCCTTATGCGTTGTTTTCTCTATTTTTCTACGTAAACGCGTGAAAACAGCGTTGAAGGGTGTTTAGATGTCAACATAGATATTGGAAGGTTATTTGAGAGTGAGTCAATGTTATTTTCTAGCTATTTAAATCTTATTTGGTTTCTATCTCATTATCGTATCAATTTATCTTTATTTCTTCTTAAATCTACTTTAAAACAATTAGTACATGATTTAATTTTAAGGTGGATTTAAGAAGAAATAAAGACTAATTGATATAATAATCAGATAAGATTTTGTTATAGAATTCACTTAAGGTCAGAATCAGACGCATAAGAACGCGTTTGAAATATTAAACAGAAGTGAAATCTCTAAAATAGCTCTTGAGGATCTCTGGGTACTATATCGACAATCCGCTTTGAGAAGGAAAAGAAATTGGCAACTCAGATGGCTCGTTCAGATAAGAAAACGCGAGAGATAATGATAAATCATCCTTTTTCTATTATGGGCAATGAACAAACGAGACACAACTGATTTAGAGTGGACAATCATTAACCAACATTTCGTTCTTCCTCTTCAGTTACTGAGAGAGGAGAGAAAAGATATCATTCAGAAAATTGTATCAATCTGAGATGTCGCAATGAGAAGAAATTCTTTCGATATGATTTATTCTTCAAATACTTCTATACATATTTCTATCGTTTTTCATGTATATATTCGAATATGTGTAATAAAATTAACTAGCTAACTTATAATGTAGTCAAAAGATTATGAGAAATTTTATTCAGTCTTCTAGTCCACCATTCACTGCTAATTGCACAAATTGATTGATTTCGTCATTTAACATTTGATAATTCTTCAGTCCATGAATGAGATGCTGCGGGATATTTGATTTTCCAATAGCGCTTCCAATAATTAAACCTAAGATTGCTCCTCTTCCTGTTGTATCTCCACCGACTTTTGCATTTGCTAAAAGTGCCGATTCCAAATTAAAGTTATATTTCATTGCTAAATAAATCATATTTGGAACGCCTTGTTCAATGTAACAAGCTGTACCAAATCGTTCATGTAATACTTCTACATCTTTGATTGAATCCTTTGAAGCTAGAAAAGTTTCAATTTCTTTCCTAATTGTTGTTTCTCTAAATTGATTATGTAATTGCCAAGTTTCATCTTTTGGTATATTTCCTGGCCCTTTATATTCACGATATTTTTTAGATAATTCTGCTCCACTTATTTTGGCTGAATAGATAGAATCACAAATGCTTAACAAAGAACCATAATAATAATCTAATGAAATTGAGTTTGAATGAATAAACTTATGAATCAATGGTATTATAACCGTTCCGTAAAGCATTGTTTGTTCGGAGCGATATAGTAAGGCTTGATGTTCAAAAGCTCGTGCAATACCTCGCTGCATAAAATGTGGATATAATAAAGAAGTAATTAAAGTCGAAGCTAAAGCACTGCAATTTCCTGTTGACCAAGCATCCCTTTGTCTAATTGCACACGAATACAATGGTAAACCTTGACTATAATTTTCAAAATATTTTCTAATGGCAATTTCAATATATGGATCATTACAATCTTCACGTGCAGATAACATATAGTTTGTAAATGATGTTAACCATGCATCTTGATTGTAACCATTATTTTGAACAGAACTTTTCAAAAACAATCGAATAATTTCTGCCTGTAAAGTATTTTCACCAGCTTTCAATCCAGCGTGATAATGAGGTCGACGATTCTCGCTTCTTGCTAAATCATAACCATGACTTTCAATTTTGCCTTCTTCAAATGATCGACCATTATATTCAGAATTATTTATTTTATAATATTTTGCATGTTTGTGAAGTATATCAGCTGGACGATAGTTTGGAGTAGAATTCTTCTCTGCTGGATTATATTCACTACCAGCCATAAATGCTTCTGGGTGTGTAGTAGGACAATCGATATAACCAGTAACTCCATCTGGACCAAAAACTTTAACTATATTATCAGGATCATAAAACCAATGAGATGGCATTGATAATGAGTCAGCAATAAAAAAAGCCCAAAGTGCACCGCTTATTTTATCCACTAAATCGGATGGTGGTGAAGACGTTGCTTTTGTTTCATCCAATGACGACATTTTGAGACGATGAAAAGATAATGAGTCTCAAATTGATTCAACGATGGCTAAAACTCAGTTAATTGTGTATTACAATTTGCCGATCCAACTAAAACAAAAAATATATATGATATACCTTTATTGACTGCAATAAATAAAACAATCATCTTCTCACTATGTTTGCACACTTATACACACTAAAATAAAATGTGTCGCATATATTGCAACGAGCACCTCGTGTTGTATTTATTGAGAAGAACGCAAGAAATACGACACGAGGTACTCGTTGCGATACATTTTATCTTGATGTGTATGTTTAACTAACAGAAAAGAATAATCTGTACACAATAATAACATTTTTGTGCTACTGCATTCATACGTTACTGTAGATGTCATAAATGACTGGCGAAAAAGTAATATTATGTTGGCAAATTAGACTGTAAGTGTAAGTGATAGGATGGGATCAGTGGGACATGCCAAATCCTTGTCCCGCACATGTTTAATGCTTATTATTTGTAATGCAAAAGTTTCCATGAGTATCTGAATGTAATAAAATTATGAAATCGATCAATGAAACTAATCTCTGTATTTTATTTTTTTTGTACAAAATACATTAATTCTGTTGTTGATCTGCTTCGATGAAGATGAATTATTGAAAAATAAAAGCTAACACTAGAAGATTGAACTTGTCTTTTCATCAAGAGAGAAATCATTCTGTTTTCGATTGATGCATTCTAACGGTGTTTGTCTTATGAATAAGTATTTTCATTTATTTAGAAAATACGCTACAAATTCTAAGATATAACTATAGGAAGAAATATAACGAATTCAGTTTTAAAAGTCTTATCGATGGTTTTTAAATCATTCTGTAAATTCTTCTTTTGCCTTTCGCTCTTTAATATCTAATGCTAATCAAGGCATATCTTTATAATAACGACTAAATGATCCTTCATCACGATCTGAACTTATAAAAATAATTTCAATTTTTTTTTCCTATTATATTTATAAATTTCGCTAATATTAGAGTAAACCACGACATCATGGACACCTTATTGAATAGATTTGACTCTTTAGTGCCGGAGTCCGTATATATACGGGCTAAGCTTTTGCACAGATTATAACTTTTATGATCTTCTGTCTTACCTATGTCATAAGAATGTTCTCTCTTTCTCCTATGTCACTAGTATCCTAGCATCAATATGCAGTGTTGCTATACATGTATATTTTGGAAGTGTGCAAGAATCTGTAAGATCTCTGAATCATAATCTTTTAGAGTTCCATGCAGTCAAACAAAATTCCATAAAATCGCATATAATCCCACAAACATTACTGCCTCATAGAGCTATAGCTACTGCAAAAGCTCTAACTTGAAGGACGATCAGCCGTTAGATTTTATTAGTTCTATATTATGGTACTAGATTCCAAGGTTCTACATAGAAGCATCCACAGAATTTCATCAGATTTTGCGCTTCTCTATTTAACTCTGCAATTTCCGAGTTTTATGAAATCCATTATTTCCCTGGACATATACACTCTCTTTCCAGCTTTTTGAAAGAAACCAAAATTATTGTCATATTCCGAAAAAACCTCGCCACCAAAGGGTTGGTTTATCGAATCTCTGATTTTTTTTATTATTGGTAAATGATCAAAATATCGAGCGTAGAGTCTCGATATGTTCTTTACTCTTTCATTATCCTATTCGTCTGACTGTTTTTTTCGACAAGTGTAACGAAGAATGACAAAAACACGTTGACTAGGTGTAGACGTTGTAACACCTTTGTATAAAAATATAAAAGAAAAGAAAATATACTTAAAAGAGATTTAAAAAATATTTCAAAGCGATGCTTTAATCAACTTTTGTTCAACAAGGATTCAGTTATGTCAAAGATTCAAACGATGAAAATTTTCACAAAAGGCGAGTAAAACAGAAAATAATTCAGCTTATTTAATTATGTTGAAATTTAATAATGATCATTCATCATATACGCTGTTCATTCTTGTTGTAAAAAAACGAGCAATAAGTAAATTTTTTTTTTCGCCGGTCTTTTACTTTCACATATTATAGCAATGATCACATACAGAATAAAAGCAAATATTTGTTGGTTTTTGTTCGTATTATTCGTATTTTTCATTCGAGTTTATAGATCAAATCTCATCATATTTATTAATCAGAATATTATGGCAAAATGAGCAGCAAACAGATACATTTTATGTGTTTCATACATCTCAGTTCAAATGAATGATAAAATCTGGAATTTTTGTTTGAAAAAAGCGTAATTCAGTTTTCTATAAATCTGTAGTTTGATAGAATTTTTCGAAAGAGAATATTTTGAAAATAGCAACACTTTTTTCTTACAATTACTGCTCTTTGGAGAAGGAATTGTAGAAATATCATTTATGATCTTAAAGGTGGATGGGGATGAGGAGGAATCAAGTAAACCATAACGCGTCTTGATCTTACTATAGTGTCTCGTCAGGTACAGGGGCAGTTGAACAAGTCCTGCGCTATTGATGTTAATGTGAGATTAAAATATCTTTGATCTAAAAATAAATTTAAATATATTTTTTAGGTATGAAAAATTAAATTATCAAATAAATATTAAAAAAAGCTTTGTTTATTAAAAGTAAGGATTGAACAAAGTATTTTGTGAGAGCTATGGTAAATTTAGTACTGGTTCATTTATTGAAGTAGCAATGATATTTCCTACTATTGCTAGAGTTGAATTAATTGCTCCTTGTTTCATAGGCGGCAGAGCATCTTAAATCTAAATGAGGCTGATAGGATTTTGTATTCAGTTCCAAACACAAAATCTTGTAGAGGCGTTAAGCCAGTGTATCTTTTTAGACACAAAAAAACAAGAAAATAAACTGAGAATAACACAACTAAAAATACTGAAAGTTAGTTTTCTCTGTTCGTTTGTAAATCAGAAGAACAGAAATGCTCTAAAATTGTCAAAATTGATGGTCATACAATTATTGCATGGGATCTATTATAATACTAATCTTTGTATCATCTAAAATACACGACGAATTGTTCTATTTCGATGAAACTGCATAACACTGTAGGAAACTCAGTAGAATTTGCCTAGACGTAAAAAAAATCTTTGCACCCTACTGCTACTCATTGCCTTTTTTTGAAGGAAAAATGTCAAAGAATAAATTCTCAATATTTTTGCCTAAAAATGGAATTCTTTGAAAAAGAAATAAAGTTTTAAAAAGATGTATTGAAATTCTTGTAGATGATTGCCGCTTATGTAACTTACTACTTTCATGAAGCTAATAATCTTTATGTATTTTACTTTCTTTGTATTTTTTTTTCGTAGAACAAAGTTTTTTCACAAAAAGTTTCAAGTTCTTTTAAGTTGACTAAACTCAAACGGATATTTGATTAGATTATCTTCTCTTCACCAAGAAGACTTTGGTTAATCGAGTTTCCATCAATTCTTTTTGTCAACATTCACCAATTGGAAAAAATATTATTAATAAAGAGCGAGAATTCCATTAAATTTTTGCGAAACAAAAAATTTTTTCTTATAAAACAGTCATTTGAACGCAGATTTTTCGAAGAAAACTATTGAAATCTCCATATACCATAACAAACTGCTATCATTCGCACACAACAAATTTTAGTTATTGAGAGAAGTAATTCCTTGGTACGAATATATCGCTGAAGTATGTAAGAAGGCTAAAAACAATGTATTTTCATGGTATTTCAAATCTAAAATTAGGTGAGTCTCAAAGGCTACGGTGCCTATGGAATACGTCGATTTTGATTCTATCGAATCGAGATTTCGCGACAGACAAGTCTATAAATATTCATCCTATTGATAGCGGCAATCATTTGTTTGACATCAAATGAATGCAGAATACCTTTATTATTCAGTAGTGAATGTGATACACGAAGTAAAATCAAGTGTATGTTCTCCATTAATATTTATATGCGATATTCTTCTGACATGTTTGTTGTGCAATGCATCGAATATCTAACTAATTCAGGTTCACTACCAACTACTTTAATTATTGAGGATTCTTTCAATGGAAGCTTTGATTTTGTATGAAACTATGATACTAATTAATTGATTTTTTTCTAAAAATTTTTCTTATTAAAACATACAAAAGATAGTTTATGTTTTAATTTTATATAATTATATAGCGAGATAAAAGGTATGGGGAGTGCAAATTTTAATTAAAATTTTATTCTTTCTCTTTTTTTTTGCACCATGTGATAAAGTGCGGCATTTTACTTACTTCTCTGTTTCGTCCTTCTTTTTCTACATTCTTAAAAATATTTTTTCATATTAATCATCAAAAATTCAGTATAGGCAAGTTGGTAAATTAATTCCAATTATAAAAGTTTTTTACTAGTGATCCTCAGAGTTTATAACTGGACTTCGACGACTAACTCTCTATTGTCTTCATCAAAACTTCGATGTTTGATAAAAAGATTATCATATTTCGAGTTAGTGTAAAAATTAAGGTCGATTGATTTGTTTCCATACGTTTTGGCACATTTGAAAATTATAAAACATTTAATTTCACCACTTACGTAACAATAATTAGACAAGTTTACAAAATTCGACGTATATGTGTTTGTTCGTCTTTTTTACTACTTTTGATGTAAACAAAAATGTAGAAATAAACATTGTTGAGAATATACTCCTAATTATCAGCGTTCGATTTTCTCATGAACCATCTCTTAAAACACAATAAACTTTTTCTAATCCACCATTGGTTTTGCGATTATTTATTTTTACAATTGTTTTCATGGCGTTATGTTTCATCTTCTTTCAAGCATATTATACATAATATTATAAAGGATTCTCAAGCACAATTTTTTTATTAAAAAAGATGTTGCATTTAAGAGAAAAACAAAGAAGAAAATTTTATTTGAATAACCAAGTTTGCTACATAGATCTTGTAGGAAGAAAGAAATGAGTAAGCGACATGATATATTTCAATGTACACCGACTCTTTTACTAAGAATTTATATCGAATCAGTTTTATTTCCTTGTTGAAAAGGTAAACAAAATTTTTATTTTAAACTATTGCAATGAATATAAAATTATTTTTTCGGTGAATCTATCGGTAAAAAATTAAAAGTAAATAGAACCGAGATGATATTGAGAAAACAAAATCTTTATTTGAAGAAAAGAAATCACCAATCACCAATCTTCATTTGTTCTGTCACCCGATTCTATAATAACATTAGTAAAAAAAATGAGCAATTTCTCTTCACGCAGTACTAACAAATTTAAACTGCGTCGTTTTCAGATTTAATATATTTTCTTTTCAACAAGTTTAGATTTTTGTACGCTACCTCGTTTGTACAATCACAAAGATAATTATGAACAAACTTATTTTTGTTATCGTCAATCTGATCGGTAAGGAAATTGCAAATAATTTAGATTTTATTTCGATTGATCGTTTGCCTAGTATTGATCTCCGTTGTTTCGGCTAGTATCAGTTGCTACACTGGATCATCGATCTCGTCACTCTTCAGTTCATTCAGCCAATCGAGTGCTATTTACGATATTTGCTATGTGAGTTATCTTTAATTAGTACGAAATTTAATGAATGAATTATATTGTTTCTTTTATGTTAGTCGTACGCTATTAGCTCTATCACTTATAAAGGTGGTTCATCGGGAAATTGCAGCACACTCACAACTTATTCATCATACAGTAGTTACTCATGTTGCTCAACCAATCTTTGTAATGGAGCAAAGATAAACGGAATGAGCATTTTAACAGCTAGTGTTGCAGTTATCATGGTACTGTTTCATGTCGTCTAATCAATGGAAATGAAGCACCAACGCTGTTTTTCCCATCATGAACTATATTCTTCATGTCATTTTCTTAATTACAATATTGAATGTGTCCTTTTTATTCTTCTTTTGCCATTTCAATAAAAGTATCTCAAATTTGATCTCGAAAACTTATTCTTATTACCTTTCTTGAAGTTACTGATTCTTTAATAAAATTAACATACGCAGTACATGGAACGAGTCTTTGAACTCATTATGTAATTTGAATAAGCAATAAAGAATGTGAGCACATAGTAAATTTTGATAAGTTTAATTTAATATCTAGAGTCAACAATTCATAGAATGCTCTGTGTTATTGATTAGTATTGTTTTACAAGATAAAGATGCAAGCTAGTTTTGAATTGTTTTCTCAAAACGAAGCACAATCAAAACATACATCAAATTCCATGAATTCTGAACTTTAGAGATCTATGAAATCATGTTGTCTACCTTTGGCTTCGATACAAACTCTGACAAAATTTGAAACTTTTAAACACTGCTATCTATAGATTAAACATATTCATCAGCGAAGAACTTGTTTAATGTCATAAAATAGACACTTCTTGTATTAAAAAAACCAATTGCTTCTTGAAAGAAAAAGTAAGTTTATGGGTCTTTTTATTGTTAAATTTGCCTTTGTTTCAAAATAGCTATCTTTCTGAAATGTATAAAAGAAAGAACTACACCTTTTACTCTTAAAATTGTGTTTTTTCACTGATTTTACCCACCTCATATATTTCTTCTTCAAAATAACTAAGTGTTCTATCAACATAAGTTTTCTTCTGACAGGTGTAATTAAACTAAATATTGCGAGTTGGATATGTCAAAAAGCATAAATTGCTTAACTTTTAACTTTTGAGAAATGATTAAAATCAGTCCTTCTGTGTTTAACGAAATACATAATAGTGTTTTGAGAGCTATTTTGAAATTAAATGAATATATAGACCACGTATATTTGTCAGCTAAATCAATGATTAAAAAAATTAACTAAATGATGAACGAATAATAACAAGGCAAGTTAGATGTAGAGCGAGTTAGTGACAATTTACTATTATCAGAGAGAGTTCGTATTTTAGTCTCAAAACGATCATGTTGACCCAGCTTCTCTAATTAATATTATCATATTCGTAATTTATGTTTATTATCTTTTTATTGCCTCAATCAGTAATGGGCATGCCCAGGTGACGAGAGAACATATATAGATGTTTAAGTCCTTTAGATCTCATCTTTTGGCGATAGATAGACTTCAATGAGGTATGAAAAACCTCAAGATGTATACGAAAAGAGACTAATAAAAAATGGTCGTTTTTGGAGAACAGTAGAGCATTCAGATGGAAATTCTTTAAAGTTTCATGTACTGCTCGTATAACCTGTTCTGAGTTAAGAGTTAGATCATATCTTATCAATACCACTTCTACTCTAGTTCATTAGTCCGTAGAACTCTCAAAATTCTTCACTTCATATACGATATCGTTATACACCAGAAAAAAATGGTCGATGGAAGGGAATGGTGACACACTATCCTTTGTCTTATTTTTCGTTTTCTTTGTCAACATAGAATTAGGTCTTGTTGATAAATACTGCATGCTCATATTCTTTATTTCACGCTTCTCTAGTTGCTCCCCTCCTGTTCTCTCTTTTATGTCTAATTTGTGCCACGAGGTCGTTTTTCTCTTCATTTAATTATATACAATATACAAGTGATATACAAGCAAGCAGCTGCTATAAGTTTTTCTTGTGTCTATTTCGAAATGATCAATCCAGCATCGAACTTATTGTCTTCAATCGTGTCGAACATCTCGACCGTCACCACTATTGTCACAAACTGCCACTGTGAGTTAGCTGAGCTGTTGTACAATGTGCTGGAATCGATTACCAACATTCACTCGCACGCCATCGAAGTCGAAACAACCCTCGATCATGAGTTAGGCGATGATGAATTGATCAATGATGCCGAGTATGAAGATACAGCTGAAGAAACATCGGATACCGACTGAAATGATAAGGATGAAGATGAGAAGAGGACATTGTGCAAAGGATTTTTACTTGATTACATGATCAAGGCAGTCAACTTGTATGACGAGATCGATTCACAAGCTGGAAAATGAAAGAGACTGAAAAATCGCTTCCGACGTATCCTGCACCAAGTCTATCTCGCTTGGTTTCGCCATTATCTTGAGAAACATGGAACGAAGAAACAGAAGCTCGACAAAGTTGATGATCATGTATTTGATATGTTCGAACGGGCTCGGGAGAATATTCTGTCAGTGCACTAACATTGATCTACGTTGATAGACTCTTAAAAAGGCTATGAATGAGTTTTTATACAACTTTGCCACTTCAAGTTACTGATTTTACTATTTAAAAACCAAGCACAATATCATCTCGCGCAATGTGACGAAGGTGAGAGATTTGTGATCAATTTTTATCAATCTATGAGACGAAACCCCCTCTTCTAAAACTAGATGTAAATACAAAAACCAGAATTTTACGAGTCCTAGATTTTATGGTTTTCGAGAACGGTTGGTTGCTCCAAAACTATTTTGGATCAAACTTACTGCAGTTATTTGCTTTGTGTAGATTGTAACGAAGCGCCAAGCAGAACATCAGGAGGCGATCAGAATTTCAGCCGAACAGTTCATGGGTGGTGTTTGTAAACTTTTGCCACAATATGAGCGCCACGAAGTTCTTAACACAGATCAAAGTGGTATGCATTTCGAATTGCATTCTACTTGAACATTAAGCCACAAAGGAGGGAGAGAGTGACAATTTGATCCGTCCGCTCTATAAATGCTACTATCCACAGTGACACAGTTCAGCCAACAATCGCACTCAACGGTCGTTCCCTCTCCCATTACTTGGAGAATGTAAAAAGTTCCCACTTATCTCGGATTGTTGAGGAGGACAGATACATGAAAAGGGATTATATGATCATATTCCTCAGTGCACAAAGCTTGAAATACCAAAGAAAACGACCGATCAAATTCAGCCATTAGATGCCTTGTGCATCAGCCAGATGAAAGTGATCTCTCGTTGGTTATATGATAGCGTGCTGCTCGATGAACTTGACATCAACGTTAGCGAACGTAATAATATCATTCGTCTGATGGCTGTCACTTATAATCAACTCTCTTCCGTAGTGTTTTATCGAATGATTCAATACGATTGGTACACTAGTGGCTGCATAGACAATCATGTAGGATCCTTTAAAACTGTGGTCGAAGTATGTTTTTCCTATAGCGCGACAATGTGGCGCCACAGCCTTCTTTTATCTACTGCAACTGGCGTGATAAACCTCTATGTTTCAATTACCTTTTTCTGAACGATCATTTTCATGGATTAATCCTAGTGAAGACTTCTCTGTTGTATAATGATATCAGATATAAAGTGAAGAATTCTGAGAGTCCTACAGACTGATGAACAACGAGTAGAAGGAATACCAGGGTTGCCACATCGAAATTTTAGTAATCAGAATTCTATTGCTGGAATTCGGAAAAATTATGACAAAATATTTGGTAAATTCGGAAAGTCATTTTTAAGCTTTTTGACGCTTAAGCGAATTTTTTCTGACAGAAAAGTCTTCTACATTTGGTTATTCTTTCTGTAGATAAATTTCATCAATGTCAAAATAAATGTATTAATTATAACACCATTAGGAAACATCATTTTCAAGAAGAGACTGTTAATACTTAGGCCATACCAAAAGTAGTGACAGCGACACTTTTTTTGCTTACAGAAAGCTCGAGACTATTTTCTTCTTTTATAAAAAGATAGAGCGTCTTTTACTCTATTTTTCTATGCTATTTGATCACTACTTATCTAATATCATAATAATGGAATTTTGATAAAAACTATTTTTTTTGACACCTAGTTAGTTGTTTCAGATCATAGCGTGTGGAGTATTTTGTATCCCATTTTATGATTTTGTCGTTAATCAACAAACTATTTTAAAAGACTAAAATATACTAGAAGATGCAGCGTGAAAAGCTCTAGTTTTTCAAAATGAGTAAAACTTTGAGTGACTATATTTCGACGTTACGAAAACAGGGTCTTTTTCTTTGCTAAAAACTGTATTCGTTATTGCCTATGTCACCTTTTTATAGGTGTTCTTTGTAAGTTGTAGAGCTTTTCGCGCTGCATCTTTCAGTATATTTTGTTTTCTTTTAATAAAAAGTATTAAACGATGTTAAATGGAATACAAAATGCTCCACAGGTTATGATCTGAAACAACTAACTAAGTGTCAACAAAAATAGTTTTTATCAAAATTCCATTATTATGATATTAGATAAGTAGTGATCGAATAGCATAGAAAGATAGAGCTTTTTTTCTCTATCAGACTATATGGAAAGCAAATTACTTAAAGCTTATCATAAGGTATTAAGGTATCACTCTACGAACTTTTGGTCAACCCTAAGTACTTGAAATCAATTACAAGAGAAGTATTTCAAATATGCATTATTTTTCTGCTGCGATAGTGTAGTCGAAGCGAAAAACAAACGAGTCACATGACAGATTTGTAAACAATGGCAATCATAGTTTTTTATTTTTTGTGATCGTATCACTTATTTTGTGTATTGGAGTGACGTCAGTAGCCGAAATTTTCAGTCGGTAAGTTATTTCTTTTCATCGTCCGTCAAATTTATGATGGTCGTAAATATTGTTATTGACAATTGTATATTAATGTGTTTTTATTATAGCAGAATGTAGCCCCAAACACCTAGAGCACCTACATTCTTCTTGTTTATTTCATCGCCATTCTCTCACCGATTTCCTAGATTCATTGCTGATGTGTATAGAATGGAGTTTAGGATTTAGACCTAGATGTTATGCACCCTTCAAAAATATATAACACTTCACAAAAAGTCTTTTATTAAAATAGAACTTGAGAACCTTGGTTACCGTTTACTCACCTTTAAATAAAAAAATTAATCATTCCGATTGATTTCCTAGCTTCGAAAACTCTCGATTGAAATACGTTCTATAATTCCTGTTTGTTGAACTTTGGTCTGAAATCTAATTGATTGAACAGATAAGCATACTGGCATTGCTCGCCATCTTTTATAAAAGAGTGTGTAACTCTTTCTTCATCAGTTGTTAAATGTTCTTCTCCCTCGATAATTTAGGCGTAAAAGAGAATACGAAAGGAAATGCTTAGGTCGATGTACATGATCAATACAAAAAGAATAGTAAATGACATGTCTCGACAGAAATTTTTTCAATCTACGGCGATTGCTTTCGATCGAATATTTAATTCATGCTTTAAGTTTATCAATCGAATCCTCTTGTCTACTCCAATAATACATAATATTAAAAAGCTCGAGTCTGATGATAAGTGAGAGTTTTCGAAGAATGTTTCTGTACGAAGTGATTTAATGATGTGACAACAATAACATCGAAAACAATATCCTTAGAAAAACATTAATTTCTTATTTGAGTAAGACTTCAACTAATTTTGCTTACCATTCGTTAAACATGAGTCCTTAGCAACATACCAATCATGGGTGATATGCTGTACCATATTGATCAGTAATTTCGATTAATGTAAAAATCTAATGATACTCTGTTGTGTATCTATAATTTTATGAAGTTCCCGTGTATTTAAATCATCAAGGTTAGTTAAAACTTTGTGCAAGGACATATTTGATAGTTTTACAAGTAATTTATCCAATATTCTCTCAATTCTGTAGCAAATTGTTAAACATTGTTTCATATCTTGTCATTGTTCTTTCTTTTAATCGTAAGATCAGGTCAAGTAATTAAGAAACTATTCTATTAAAATAATTCTCTTTTATTACAGTGCATGCTGCTGTCATCTATACTAGGCATCTATTTTTTTCCTTTTTCTCTTTCTTTCGTGCATTATTCTTTTTCTATGAATCATACACATCGATCAATAGATTTTCTTTCCCATTCTTTTATATGTTTAAAATTGAGCTGATACACATTTTACTGCGCTACACTCTCACTCATTCTCCTTACCATCACTCACGTGAATAGTATAACCTTCAATAAATTTGTCTTCTTTTATCTTTCAGTGTTATTGGACAAAATAAAAATGACAGATATTCCATCACCGACGCAAAGTGTATTTTACGAGGCTTGTTGCAATAATGATTTGATAACAGCACAAAAAAACTTTACACCTTCTCAAGTAAATAGAATTGATGCCGATGGAAACACAATACTTCATATAGCCTCTTCTCGTGGCTGCACGGATATTGTTCGATTTTTATTACGTTATCGTGCTCCTCGAACAATTCGGAATAATGCTGGCCTCACAGCTGAACAATTAGCGATGCATGAAGAAATTAAAAAGCTTTTCAATGCGAATTTTAGATCGACATCAGATCCTAATTATTTTGTAGCGAAAGAATCTGAACTTGATTGGGTTGATACTTACGAAAACGCGTATAGAATCTCACATGAAAATCTTGAACATATGAAACGATGGCTCCTGAAAGTTCCATTACAAAAACTACTCGATGAGATACATAATGATTATGTAAACAATTTAAAAAAACTTAATGAAGGACAACGAAAAGTAATTAAAGATGTTATAACAGAGGAAATACCCAAAGGCTTAGTGAAAGCTTATACACATCCTGCCGTTTCGTTTTACAAAATTTTAAATGAAGATTTAGCCGCAGTTGGCTCCGATTTTCGTTTTCTCAGCACACAAAACCTGTTCGAATCGGGTTATTTAGATAATGAAGCACCAAAAGGTCTTGGCCAATATATATTTGCTGCGATTGTGATTAATCATTCATATTTTCGTCAATATTACTGCACTGTCACGAGCTACCGTGGAATGAATATAACTCAACACGATCTCAAAGAATATGAGAAAGGTAGTATTTTTATGACGCGATCATTTCTTTCCACGTCACCAGATCAAAGTGTGGTTGAACTATTTTTGGATCTCGAATATAATCATGATTACGATGACCGTGTACCAGTAATTTGCACCTATGAAGTAAAAAATCGTGGATCAAGTATTAATGTCAGCAAAATCAGTTCTGTTGTAGCTGAAGATGAAGTGCTCATTTTTCCCTTTGTTGTTTTTCGAGTTAAAGACAAACGAAATGATGAAATTATCTGGGGAAATAATACATATCGTATTATACGAATCGAATTGGAAGAATACGTTCGAAATATTTGATAAATTTATTTTGTCAATATTTTATTTTCAAGTTGCCAATAAATTCATGTCATATTCCAAGAAAAAACATTTCAAATACTCATACAATATTTCTGATGTTCATGAAGAACATAATATGTTAATTTATATTCTAGACATATCTTCGGATTAAATAGTCACTACAACCAAATAACTTATCTATATGCATTTGATATTATAGATATACATACCATGTGTTACCACAAGAAGAGTTCTAGGATATTCTTACTGTATTTCTTCTTGAATTTTCTTATCGTGAAATGAAGCCATGCGAAAAGTCATCCGTATATTAGTAGGGAAAAACGTTTCCATTCATGAGAAGAATTTAGTTCTTTTTTTTAGATTTTGAAAAAGTCATGTTTTTGAAACAGAATTTTCGAGGTGTTTAAGAGAATCTGTGGATGTCGATCAAAACTTAACCTTTTCAGCTGACTTTTTGAGTTGTCGCTCCCCATTTTTCCTCCCTTCATCTTCATATTCGTCATTGTTTTTCTTTTTCTTCAATATGAGTTTATAATTCTTTTTGAATTTTGAATTGTTTAATGCAGAATCTTGCTGAATGTTTAATTTTCAAACTAATTTATATGAAACGTGTTGACGAATTAACTGTGCATTTTTTATTTCTCTACAAACACCCTACCTCAACAAAATTTATTTTTGATGAAAAGGTCGATTTGGTGAAATGCTAGGATGGAGATTGATAAACTGAACTTTTTTTTTCGTCAAGAAATACACACAGTTATATAGGAAAGGACCCCACCGCTTTTCATGACCTATGTTGAACCAGGGTGCCATTTATATGGTTTTGTAGAGCTCATTGATGCACATCGAATGGTATATAAGAAAACTGGTTTTCATCATACTTCGATGTCCTGAGAGTCCTAAAAATGGTTATATCGTTTAATGGATATTATGTGGTACCCATAGACATTATGATCTTGAGTATGTCTGAAATAAGCTCATATATAAGTGGGCCATAGGGCAGTGTACTAACATCTACAATAGTAATACGGACATTTCTCTTCCTAATAGTATTAATCACTTCTTTGCAGATGATCTTGTAGCGGTTATTTTGGGTCAAATAGGTTTAAAATCTACTGAACAGTGTCTCGACTAAGAGAAGCGTGTAAAAATATTTCTAAAACATCTCGAATACTACTCCTTATTAACGGACCAATCGATTAATCTTGATAAGTCAGTAGTCATGTTCACTGCTAGAGCCATTCAGATTCAAAAATACAATATCAACTTTAATGATATTTCTCAAACAAATGTCAAATGGGTCCAGGAATATAAATACTTAGGTTATATTATTTCGTCGAAATTAGGTTGGGGAAAATTGTTGAAAAGTACTATAAATAAAATTAGACAAAGAATATGTTTAATTAGGTCGTTCAAATTGTTTGGATCTACTTCTCCGTTGCTTCGAAAAACTTTATTCTTATCATATATTCATCCTCTTTTTACCTGGATTTATCCTATTTTTCGTCTACTATCGAAAAAACAACAAGATGACGTTTCTCATTTCTGTTCTACCTGCCTTTGTCGTGTTTTATTCTGTGTACATTGGAACGAAAAATTTTTCCCGTTTGCTTTAGATGAGAATGCCCTGATTGATAGATGCGCTGTTTATTGGAATAAATTTTTTATTTCACTCTCAGAACCAACTGATGGTCTTCTTATTCTTGAGAAAGCAAATCTAAACGTTTTGTTGAGCATCGATCGATCTAAGAAAAGGTTCTTGATTGGATAAAGTCTGTTCCATACTTTGATATGGAAGAGTTCTCACTCCTTGAGAATTTTCAAATGACATTTTAGGATAAATTGAAAAAAAATCGTTTTATATATGGTTATCTGTGCTGTCGTTACTGTGTTTTGTGTATGTCTTATTCTTCATCACGACTTGCTTGATTGTGCTTCTTTTATTTTGCTTACTCATTATGTTTTTGTATTTCCCTAAACAACAAGCTAAACCCGCTTTATCTTCCTCCCGTATGTTCCCTTTCTGCTTTTTTTTTCTTTTCTCTTTTTTCTCACTTTGTACTATCAGACTATTTAAGATCACAGATTGCAAAATAAAATAAATAAATAAATAAATACTGGAGAATGAATTAGAACAAGATTTCAACTCAAATAAAAACTTTGAGATGAAGAAGAGCAAAATTTCTTATAATTTGGTTTAATTCCATCAAAAAATAATCCAAAAAAATGAAATTGTGATGATTATTCTTCTTTAATTAGAAAATTAATACAAAATATTAAAAAAAAACATAACTCCCGTCCCTCTTTTTTTTCTTAAATTAACTTAAATCTTGTAACAGATGTATTAATTTTAGAATATTTATCTTCAAAATTCATAATGTGTTCGGAACTGCGTCAGAGAAAAAATGTTAGTAAATATCAAATGAGAATTGTCATCTGTTATTATTATTCTAATTTAGCTTAACGACTAAAAATCATATTTATCAAAAAGGAACAAACGAGTTTTTTTTTCATATTTTGATAACAAAAAACGCCTTGAGATATATATATAATATTCCATTTATTTTTTATTGTATTGTACAAAAAACATGTTTTATATGAAATATCTTTTGAATTTTCTTTTCTTACATTTGATTATTGGTACACCTCAAATCAATCTTTATTATACAGATTGGATAAATGAAAATGATAATGCATTACAACACAATTGTTTACGTACTATTGTCAAAGATAGATACGTACTGGATTATAATGAAATAATGTCTTACTGTATAAGTGAATTACCATCGAAATTTAATATTGAAAATAATATTTCTTTTCCAAAATTTACATTTGATGAACTTTCAAAAGAAAATATAACAAGTGAACAATTATATTTTTGGTCAGCACCAATTGATGTTATTGAAAATTATCAATTTTATTTAAATCAATTAATAACAAAAAATAATTTATCATTAGGAAAAGAAATTTTTTATAATTGTACATTACCAAGATTTGGTCCAATGTGTCAATATGAATTATATTATTATGATCATAATTATTCATCTTTATTTGATATCATTAGAAATTTTCATCAGAATAATGAATATAAACCGACTAATTTAACTTGTTATACTCATCTGAAATGTAATCGTGGTTTATTTCCATCATGTTTAGATTGGACAGAAATTTGTGATGGAAAAATCGATTGTCTTGATGGTCCAATTGATGAAGAACATTGTTGGCAACTTGAAATAAATCAATGTAAAGATAATGAATTTCGATGTAATAATGGACAATGTATACCACTAGTTTTTTTTAAAGATAACGTTGATCATTGTGTTGATTTCTCTGATGAACCATGGTCATATGAATTTTTCGATATACGATGTCATCCAAATAGTGGACCAACATTTGAATGTGAAGATATCTCATGTTTACATGGATCTTTGACAAGTTCTTGTATGGAACCACGCACCGCTCTATTAAAAGAAATATTCTATTCGGCCAAAGATAGTTCAGCATCTGAAAAGTGTTGGTTAGCATTCATATGCTTTCTTAATTTTACAGAATCAAAATATTCATTTTGTGACAAATATTGTGAATATAATACATGCATAAAAATTATTCAAAATAATTGTCCTGACATGTTATTCTTTCCAAATGTTCCAATCTTATTTTCCAATCTATATTTTGCATACAAAAAAAGTGACTTACAATATGGAAACAATTTTTCTACTGAATCACTTTATATATGCTATGATAAATCTCATTATGATCAAGCTTTTATTAATGTCACAAAAATATTCTTCAACAATCGAACATGTATTCATTCTAAACAGGTTTTGTCTTCAATAATTCTCTCAATATCTGATAGACAGATATTATCCATGTCAATTATAAATAAATTGTATGAATTGCTTAAGAAGCATCATCTAACTTATAATTATACTCCTGATATTTGTAACAGATCAAATATGTACCAATGTATTCATTCATTCAAATGTATTTCAATATATCGTCTCATGGATATGATTTATGATTGTCCTCATATGGATGATGAAAATATTGCATCAATTAATACACCTATTCGAATGAAACACTACGAGAACACATATTTTAAATGTCAAACAACTGGTAAATATATTCACAAATCTCTTGTTGGTGATCGTAGTTGTAACTGTGGATATGACGGACGTATATGGTGTGAAGATGAAGATCAGGATATTACTTTTCTCAAAAGAAACATAATATTTCAACAAATATGTGATGGATTTATTGATTTATCACCAATAATGATTACAGGAGAAAATGAAACAGATGAAACTGAATGTGAACAATGGAAATGTGATAATATTTATACTCATTGTAATAAAATATGGAATTGTCCCAATGGTGAAGATGAAAGTGATTGTAATTTACATTCAATATTAAATTGTTCTTCAAAACATCATTTATGTGTTTTACTTCAAACAAATCAATTAATATGTCTATCTATTGACAGAATTCATGATGGAAAGATTGATTGTCGCGGTGCAACTGATGAACCAACACTATGTGGAAGAAAAACTCAATCAAATCCACCTAGGATTATACGGGATAAACCTCTTTTTTGTATAAATCAAAATTCTACACGATGTGTAGATAAGAATCATTTATGTAATGGAAATAATGATTGTGAAAATGGAGATGATGAACGATATTGTACAATAAATGAAAACATCGATAAATGATGGAATCTGCAAATCGAACAACTATGAAAAGGCTTCTGATGGACAAAAATTTTTATGTGATTATCAAGTACCAAGCAGAGACTGGAAAATAATCATTTTTAAACTTGATGGAATGAACAATTTATTTGAAAATGAAATAAAGAATATAAAAACTCGCATATCTTCAGATTCATCTATAATTAAAATATCAAATCAATATGAACCACGTTGTCATCGTGGTCTTGATTTACGTGTTTGGCCAAATGATAAAAATAATTTAATAAGAAATCTATGTCTTTGTCCATCTAGTTATTATGGTTCAATATGTCAATATCAAAATCAACGAATTAGTCTTACAATTAAATTTCAAGCATCACCAGATTCTTGGTCAACATTATTTGCAATTATTATTTCACTTATTGATGATACTGATCAAAGAATTGTTCATTCATATGAACAAATTACTTTTTTACCAATGAAACATTGTCAAACTCATTATAATATGTATTTTATTTATTCAACTCGACCAAAAGATCCAAAAAAACATTATTCAATACATATCGATTTTTATGAAAAAATGACATTAAATTATCGAGGAAGTGTTTTATTACCAGATACATTTCCATTTTTACCAGTTCATCGTTTATCATTAATTGTTAATATTTCACGAACTGATGATAAAACTCAAAAATGTTCAAATTATTTATGTATTCATGGTAAATGTATTAAATATTCAAATACTCTACAAAATATAACTTTTTGTCAATGTAATCCAGGATGGTTTGGACGATATTGTAATATTTCACATACATGTACATGTTCACCTCCTTCATTATGTATTGGTATATCATCTAATAATCGATCTATATGTGTTTGTCCAATAAATAAATTTGGTTTACGATGTCTTCTTACTGATAGAATATGTCAAAGTAATAATTCATTATGTCAAAATGGTGGTCAATGTATTGCTACTCTTAATTATATGATATCTAATCAAGATTTTATATGTATTTGTCCAATAGGATTTACTGGTAATCGATGTGAAATATCTGATAATAAACTCATTTTATCATTTGGAAAAGATATTTCTGTACCAGAACAAATACTTATTCATTTTATCGAAGTTATTCATAAGTTGGAAACCAAGGAATTTACAGAGAGAGCGACTACTTTTAAAACAATTCCAATAAAAAATGATTCAGTTATTATTTATTGGTCACGGCCATTTCATCTTGTTTTTATTGAATTTTTTACTAAAACTTATTATTTAATGTTTGTTCAAAAGATTTATACTCCATCAAAAACAATTAGTAAAATGATAAATCAATCAAATTATTGTCCACATATAAGGAAATTATTTAATGAAAGTTTTATTCAATTACATCTTATTCGTCGTATTAAATATTATCATTTACCATGTGAAAATTCTTCATTAAATCTTTCTTGTTTTTATGATGATGTTCAATTTTGTTTATGTTATAATTTTCAACAACAACGTTTAGCGAATTGTTTTAATTTTGATCATAATATGAAATTTGATTGTAAAGGTCAAAGTGAATGTGAAAATGATGGTGAATGTTATCAAGATAAACCAAATTGTCCACAAAAATCAATATGTATTTGTCCAAAATGTTATTATGGAAGACGATGTCAATTTAGTACAAATGGTTTTGCTTTATCACTTGATGCTATATTAGGTTATCATATATTACCAAATATTAATATTATACATCAACCAATTATTGTACAAATAACTATTGGATTAAATATTATATTTATTATAATAGGACTTATTAATGGTATTATTGCTTTAATTACATTTAAAAATAAAACTGTACGTGAAGTTGGTTGTGGCCTTTATTTATGTGGTTCATCAATTACAACATTATTTATAATGATTTTATTTGGATTTAAATTTTGAATACTTATTCTTACACAAATGGGAAGAATAAGAAATAAATCATTTTTATCTTTTCAATGTCGATCAATTGATTTTCTTCTTAGAATTTCTCTTTCAATAGTTCAATGGTTAAATGCATGTGTAGCCATTGAACGAGCAACGACCGCAATTAAAGGTACAAGTTTTAATAAGAAAAAAAGTAAACAAACAGCGAAATTTGTTATTTTCATTCTTTTCATTTTTATTATTGGAACTTTTATTCATGATCCTTTTTATCGACGTTTAATTATTGAAGAAAATAATGATGATAATTATAATGAAAAACGAATATGGTGTATTGCTTCTTCTTATCCATCTAGTTTACAAATATGGAATTCTATTATACAAATATTTCATGTTATTGCACCATTTATAATCAATTTTATTTCATCGATTATTCTTATAACAAAGAAATCTCGTCAACAATCAAATGTTCAAACTCAAAGAAATTATAAAGATATTTTAAAAGCACAATTTCAACAACATAAACATTTATTTACTGCTCCTGTTATTCTTGTTATTCTTGTTATACCACATTTAATTATTGCTTTTGTTTCAAAATGTATGAAATCAACCAATGATTCATGGTTATTTATTATTGGATATTTTATTTCATTTATTCCATCGATAATTACCTCTCTTATATTTATATTACCATCGAAATTTTACAAAAATCAACTTCACAAAAGTATTGCTCAATATCGAATGACGATACGACGACGTTTACATCTGATTTCCTAAAAGTAAATAGAATCTTTATTTTTTTTTCTTGCAAATTTTTTATATTTTTTTCAGATTATTTATTTGGCTATGAAACAAAATCTATTTGAAATCTTAAATAGTTTTAAAAAGTATTCAGCTTTACTTCTACATATCTTTCGCTTATGTCTTGTGTTTGTCGTGTTTCTTTGTTGCTTCTCAATAAACTTTGCAATTAAAAATACATTCATATTAATCAAATAAATCTGCTACTAACAATGATAGATCACTTTTACATATTCAAACAGGATTTATTTACACAAACGATGTTTATAATAACTGATGATAAATTATTTTTGATGTTGAGAATCGAGATTTTTATCATATCTATGTCTAATCATGATTCTCCATCTAATACGAGTCGTTATGTCCGTTGACAAGATCAAAGTATATACATTTTCATACTTGATTTTTTCAACAAACTCATTGTGAAAAAGTATTACAAAAGTTGAATACGATAATTTATATACTTAATTTGCGGTCAAGGAATTTTAGAATTAGTTTTATTTAGAGAGCTCCTATTTTCAAATATAGAAGGTCATGACTAGATACATATGTGATAAAAATTTCGGCTTTCAATGTTAAAAAAAAGTATGAAAAATAATAAAAACAATGTATCGTTTGTAAGTATACAACATTCTTTCATGAAGATGATTCAGTACATATAATATATTTATAACTAAATATTGTAATCATAAATGGTTGTTTTTAATAAATAAAGTTTTTTTTTTTAATTGCTGATTGAAACTAAATCGAATATAATCTTGTAAGATTCAACCATCCTAAAGAATCCTATAGGATTCTATTGGGAAAATGACAATTGCTATAAATTTTATGAGTGGCCAGGTGAAGAAATTAGATAATAAGATAGCTACAGATTTATTAACAAATGCATATGAATACTATTCTCACCTCCCAGTGCATTCAATATAATTCTATTCCCATCTTCTTAAATAAAAATAATACAGGTATTCAGGAAATATAATATGAACTAATATATCATCTTGTAAGTTCTCAACAAGAAGGTGACAAAACAACGCTTTACTGCTTCTATATGATCAATATATTGGGTTGGCACAACATTTTTTGTATTTTTTCTAAACTTTATTTTTATTTTTTAACTTCAAGATTACAATTGACTTTCAACAATATGTGCTCCATTACTATGTATGACTTGTCCCCATCGCTCTGGTAGAGAAAGGATCCCTTATTCGTACAAGTTCTGGGAGTTTTGATCGAATAAGTTAACAAGGTCCATTTTAAGGTCCTTCTCGTCGTCGAATTTTTTCTCGCGTAGATGGTTAGACAGAGAATGGTACAAGTGGTAATCTGTGGGAGTCAAGTCTAAAGAATAAAGTGGACATGGAACCGTAATCCATTCGAATTCCAATAATTTTTCACGCGTCAACTTTGAAATGTGGAATCTGGTATTGTCATGCAAAAAATAGATTCCATTCTGCTTTCGCTCAAGTTTTACTGCAACTCGTTCCAATTGTTGGCAATAGATATCAGCAGTGATGGCGCAGCCAGCTGGAAGAACTTCCCTATGAATAATCTCTTTTACATCCCACCAAACATTCAATATAATATTCTTTGAATGAGGGTCATTTTTGGCCGTTGGTACACTGCTTTGTCCAGCTCCCAGCTACTGTCGCTTGCACGTGTGATTAACATACATTTTTAACTTTTGAATCTTTTATATTAATACTTGTGCCACTTGATAAGATTCGAGCAAATACGAAATACCTGGTATTGTGGTAGCTATACTCATCCCTACACCCTTACTCTCTTTTCTTTTCTATAATTCATTCCTTCTTATCTTTTGATATATGCATCAATTTTATTGAACTGGATTTATTTTCAAGTCAAAAACAGAAGATAATATACAATTTTTTTCAGAATATGTTGTGTTACGCTTGATGAGACTGATAGAAGAAATGACCAACTCTGATTATATGAACTCCCATATTTTCTTTACGATAAATCGTTTCATATAATTATGTCTTCGTAAGTTGACCTTTTTCGAATAACAATAAGACAGTAAGACTATGTATTTTCTTCTATATTTAGAAAAAACCAAGGGGGAAAATGCGATTTATGATTTTTGTGATTTATTTGATTCATCTGACTCAAAACTGATTTTTGTGAGTTATTTGAGTTTAGGTGATTTTTGAGGATGCTTCCTATTCCCAAAAGTACCACATTCCTGCACTTCCTGCAATTACATATATATATATATATATATTAACTAAACGATCAGTTTAGGAATCTACTGAATTCCAGACGGATTTCCTGCAATTTCTGCACATTCCTGCATTTCCTGCAGTTGCACATTCATATTGACTAATTGAGGGATGAGCCTGGAGATCTAACAAATTCCACACGGAATTCCTGCACTTTCTGCAATTCCTGCATTTCCTGCAATTGCACATTCACGTTGACTAACTCAAGGATGAGCCTGGAGATCTAACAAATTGCACACGGAATTCCTGCACTTCCTGCACATTCCTGCATTTCGTGCAATTGCACATTCTCGTTGACTAACTCAAGGATGAGCCTGGAGATCTAACGAATTCCACACGGAATTCCTGTAACTCTTGCACTTCCTGCACATTCCTGCATTTCGTGCAATTGCACATTCATATTGACTAACTGAAGGATGAGCCTGGAGATCTAACGAATTGCACACGAAATTCCTGCAACTCCTGCAATTCTTGCAATTCCTGCACATTCCTGCGTTTCGTGCAATTGCACATTCATATTGACTAACTGAAGGATGAGCCTGGAGATCTAACGAATTGCACATGGAACTCCTGCAATCTCTGCAATTCGTGCATTTCCTACAATTGCGCATTTACAACGTGAATGTGAAATTGCAGGAAATGCACGAATTTGCAGGAATTGCAGAAAGTGCAGGAATTCCGTGTGGAATTCGTTAGATCTCCAGGCTCATCCTTCGGTTAGTCAATATGAATGTGCAATTGCACGAAATGCAGGAATTGCAGGAGTTGCAAGAATTCCGTGTGCAATTCGTTAGATCTCCAGGCTCATCCTTCAGTTAGTCAACGTGAATGTGCAATTGCAGGAATTGCAGGAAATGCATGAATGTGCAGGAATTGCAGGAAAT
>JAJEKB010021035.1:796948-842260 GCA_022393335.1 Macrotrachela quadricornifera
TGTGCAGGAATTGCAGGAAATGCATGAATGTGCAGGAATTGCAGGAATTCCGTGTGCAATTCGGTAGATCTCTAGGCTGATCTTTAAGTTTATCAATCTAAATATGCAATCGTAGGAAATGCAGAAATTGCATGATTTTGATAGAGATGGATTGAAAGAAATTCCTGCATCGAGTGATATCGAGCTTGGAAGTGCAAGCGATTGCATGAATGTGTAACTTTTGGGAATAGAATGACTGCTCTGATTTTTTTGATTTAATTGAGTTTGAGTGAGTTTTTTTATATAAATTTGAGTTTTGAGTGACTTAAATCAGCATTTTCCCCCTAGGTTTTTACAGTAAATACCATAAAACTCTTTAAAAATAATGTTCATAATGTATCATTAATGACTATATTTGATAAGTGACAATTACATTAATGTAGATAAATAAATATTCATTTATGTATTATTCTGTTGATGAAACAATGATTCACTTGAAAACTTTCTCACAAACAGCACTTAAGAAAAAACATTTTCTACAATTGGTTATTTTTCTAAAGTTCATGGTACGATAAATGTCACGTTTTCAATTGATAAATTAAAACAAAAGAGAATTATATTATCATATAAGAATGTTCATTGTATGTCTATCTTATATATTTATATTAATTATTATGATTAATTCTATGAAAATTCCATTTCTTACTAATGTTACTTTAAAAGATGGTTATAATTCCAATAGTACATTAATTATAAATAAAACTTGTAATGAATGTCTTTGTATATCATCATTAATATATCCAATTATAAATTGTTTTTCAAATAAAACATGTGAATTATTTAATACATTTCCATTAACATATAAAATTAGTTTAACACCAAATGCTCGTCTTTATTTTCCTCAAAAAATCTATCCTAATGCAAGTAAATGTTGTATGCCGGATATAAATTATTTATTAGGAAAATTGAATTCTACAATAATAACTTGGATAAATTCTTTACAACCTCGAGATTTAATTATTGATGATAATGGATATTTAGTAACTATAGAAATGAACAATAAACGTTTAAGTCGATTTAATTCAAATAATTTAACTATTATTAGTTATACATCAATTCAAGCTAATCCATCAATGACTATCGGTTATAATACAGGTGCCTATTATATTGCATCGAATAATAATAATTTTATGACAGTAATTCATAGTAAGAATTTAACCATTTTAAATAATATAACATTAACAGGAATTAATGGTCCAAGAGCAATGATGTTTCTTAATAATGGTCAAACACTTGTAATTACTTCAAATGTAAATAAATCACTTGTTTTTTTTAATCGAACAAGTTCTGGATTAACTCAATATACATATGCTTATAATCAAATGGTCAATTATAATGATCCACATGGATTATGGTATGTCAATGATTCATTTTTCTATGTAACATCACGAGAAAACAATGCCATTTATTCTCATACCTTATATAATTATAATTCATTATGGACTGAAGCATTTGTTTTTAATGTATCAAGAGTAACTAATACAAGTGCTCCTAGTCATGTCACTATTGATGAATGTGGACAATTTTGGATTGCATTGGAAATTAGTACAATTTTAATCTATGATCAATTAGAATATTTAATTGCTAATTTTACAATACCTAATTCACAAATTTTCGATATTAAAATAATGAATAATTATCTTATGTTTTTTTCTGATTGGAATACAAATAAAATATTTCGTCTTCAACCAAATATTCAATGTTAACGTTGTTTTTTTTTCCAAACTATTTTTTCATTGAATAATTATTTTAAATAAAGTTTAATTAAAATACATTTACATGTTTATGAAATAAGTAAGATGTGTTCGGATCACTGATATGACAATCGTCAACGAAAGTTAAATATCCTTTTTCTTCGCAAATTTACATTAGAGAGTCTATTTTGAGAATAGCAGCGAACGTGTTACTTTTGTCGCAATCGATATTTCTTTGTGGAATTTTTAAGATTTTTAATATTTCGTCAAAAGAACTATTGGTATCTGCTCGCTCAGCAGTTTCCTACTTGTTGACTTCATGAAACAGTAATAGTTATGAGTTTTGTTATAGATTATGGAAGGTCTATTGTCTCGAATCATTGAGGTTACAAATTGTTGACCTTTGATCGTGTAATATGATGCTTCCTCCATTTACAGATTTTTATATTTGATGTATTTATTTCTGTGTCACATAATTGTTCTGTCACTCGTCTTAATTAATGCAGACAGACATTTATATAAATAGAAATTAGATGTATAAGTTACCGTAAAGCAATAGATAACTTGGATAGACATATGATTAAAGGGATAAATAGATATGAAGTTGGACTCAGACATAGTGTGATAGCAACGAAAATACGAGAATAGAAATAGATAAAAGAAGTGAAAAATAAAGGAAGGAAAAGTTACTGTTAGACTACTAAGTAATTGAGCACGGATTTATTACTATTTATCTTGTAATTGGTTTCGGAAAAATCAAATTTATCATTTTGAGACAGCGATTACCGATTTTGATTCTTCGGTTCCGAGAACTCTTAGTCAAAGTTTACAAGAAATTTTTAATTTTCTAAAATAATCTTGTGAAATTTTTCGACGTGAAGGGATTAAAAGTTACAATTGACTTTTCCAAATTCTGAGTTGGTTTTCTCATAAGAAGAGAGACTATTGTTTAGAAGTATTAAATCAGCTGATGTCATCTATCACTTTTGCGCATCCTTATATATGTTGTGATGCTTTCACTTTCATGACGTCATTCTGTTATAGATATTTTTCTATCATATCATATGTATTCTTCTATTCTGTTATATGTAATCACTCTCTCTTTATGTATTCATATCATCGTAATCACTCTCTCTCTATGTAGTGATATCACTGTAATCACTCTCTCTTTATGTATTCATATTATTGTAATCACTCTCTCTACATGTTCGTACTATCTTCGCCAGGTCTTTGTAATTACTCTCTCTAGGTGTTTCATGATATTCATCTCTTTTGTATTCCTGTATTCGTTCGTCGCTCCGGCCTATAAATAGACCGGTTTCGGTTCAAATAAACACAGTGATATACAACTACATTCATCTCATCTTATCATCCAACTGACGCTATAGAGTTAGAGACTTAACACTATATTAAAAATTTTACGATTACCAATAAATTTTGATAAAATTGTCGAATTTGGATATTTTTAATTATCAAACGCATAGAAGTTCATGGACAAGTAAAAGGAAATTAGATAATCATTTTCCACCCTCAAGTCTAAGAGTTGTAGCACAAGTTGTATAATAAAATAATATTTAATCAAAAATAAATTAGTAAAATTAAAGAAATTCTATTAAATACTTATGGTAAAATAAAATAAAGTTAGAGAAAAATGATGTTCAATAGAATAATAGTAGTGATATATAATCCAAATATGAATAATATTATTCTTTTCTCGTATCATCATCAGTAGAATATTATGTTTTACCGGAAAGACCTTGTATTTTAATCCATGTTTTATATAATTCATTTTCTAATGTTGTTGTGAAAGGAATTTTAATATCTGTATAATAATAATTAACAGGTTTCTTTGATTTTAATTCTCCAATATCTTGTGCTATATAATTTATTATTTTTGATTTAATGTTTGCATCAATTTTTTCATCTAAAGCAAATTGTGTTAAAATTTTTAATATTTCATAAGCTTTTATAGCACTTTCAGTTTTTAAAGATTTCATTAAATCATCAATAAATTCATTTGGTGATAAATGTATAAGAGGAATCCCAATAATAGAATATTCTTTCACAAGATTTTCATCAAATAATGTATTCATAGCATTGACAATTACATTATGATCAGATTGATCCATTGCTGAAAGTAATACAAAAGCGCTACCTCTTACTGAAAAAAATAGATGATTATTTAACAAATTTTCCAAAAGTCTCATAAGTTTGAGTTTATTAAAATTTTGAGAATTTGTTATTTTTCGATACAAATAATCTTCTTTTTGAACACATCCAGAAACTAAGGATAATAAAGCTTCACACATTCTCATTTGAAAAATTGTATCATCAAAATCTTTAAAATTTGCCATTTTTTGCATTAACCATTTAATTAAATTTTCCATAATAACGAAGTTTATTGAAATATTATTTAATGTATTTAATATTGTTTCGTTTAAATCTTTTGAAGCATAAAGATTACAACACCCTATATGTTTGATTTCATCGTAACTTTTTTGAGAAATATCTTCAATTTTGGTGGTTACTTCATTGATTAATTTTGCTTCAAGATTTTCAAAATATGTTTCATTATTAATATTTGTTGATGCACAAACTTCATCAAGGATAAATTGTATTATTTCGACATCTTTACATATAAAATATAATTTATCTTTAAATTGACTTGTATCGGTAGCTGATAGTACCTTGACAAATTCAATCCAATTATCTTCTGTTATTTGAGAACGTTGTGTTAAGTGCATTGTGGAATGAAGTAGTTCTTCGACATACAATGGATGTGATGATAATTTCAATGATACCATTATTGAATCCCAAGTATCATCATTTACAAAGAAAATCCTATTTAAAAAAAACATTCTTCTTCCATCAGCTGAGTTTCTCTCTTTCAATTTTGTTATAGTTTCATGTAAGTTTTGAAATACTTTAGGATCATCCCATAATAAATCATAGAAAAAGGTGTTAAGATATGTTCGAACTTTCGGTAGATGTTCTTTCATCAACGAAGCTTGTAGAATTTTCATTAATGTTTTTTCTCCTATCACCGATATTCTTTTATTAGGATCATCAACATCTCGATCTGGATGTTGAAAAATTCGTTGAGCTCTGTATCTCATTTGATCATTATCACTTTTTAATAAATCTATAATTGTATCAATTGCTGATTCAAAGACATGCTTTGCTTCTACAAGTAAAAGGGCTGCTAACTTTTTTATTTGACTGTTATTATTATAATCAGTAAACCATCTTTGAACAATTGGTAATACTTCATTAGATGGTTTTATAATATATGGAAAAAGAATTGAAATTTTATCTTCTTTTTTTTCTCGAATAAATTCATCAATAATAATTGCAACTTGTGGTGTTAAAAATAATTCAGTATCTAAACCAATTTTTAATATATTTTCAATATTTGACTGATAATTCATATCTTTATAGATATTAATCCATAATTGATCTATACTCTCTGTTCTATTTATTATTAATTTAGTGTCATTTAATTGTGCAAAGAGTAAGAATAGACCTTGAAGTTCAGTATAATTTGTCATATCTTCATCTTTCTTTTTATCTTTTTTATCTAAATTCAAGTTTGAAATATTAACCTGTAATTTTTCGTTAAATAATATTTTTCCATAGTAAGAATTAACAAAATAATTATAAGTTTTATTTTTGATATTTTCTATAATTTTGTACAACTGACTTTGAAGATCATCGTAGATAGAAATTACTGGTTTTAATTTAATAATTAATTTTATTTTTTCATCATCTTCATCCATTTTAATAAGTGCTTTAATAGCATTTATTAAATATATTTTTCTAAATTCTCCCGATCCATAAAATGATAATTTTATTGATGCAATAACTTGATTATAAAGATCATCAATACTATCAAATGTTAAAATCAACTCATCTACAATTTGTTTGATGAATAATTTATGTTCTATTTCTTTATAATGAACAACGTTAAAAATTTTCTCTAAAACTTGAAACTTTAAAATTGGTTCTTGAATATTTTTTGTTAATTTAAAAGATTCATTTAAAAGTTCATTACTTTTTTCATCATAAAATTCAGCTAACTGATATAATGCTCTTGATTTATAGTATGGATTGGTCATTGATTGAATTTTTTCAAATAAAAATTCTTTCATGTTTGATTTTTCCGCTAATTCAGGCAGTATATCCTTATAGATTTTAGACTTGTCTAAAAAATCTTTTGACATAACTCCAAAGTTTAATAATGCAACTAATGGAATTAATTCGGGATTTCTATTGAAAAGTCCTTCCTTAAAGAAGACTTGATTAATGCTTTGTATTATAAACGCTATATTTATATTGATATTCTCTAAACAGTTGAAAAATGCTATTGGAATATCATTTTCATCATTTAATTTAAAAGTAAATGTATCTGTGACCCATGGATACGTACGAACTGGCCTATAAATCTGAACAGCATCACTAACTTTTAAAAATGATTTTATAATTTGATCAGGTTTGATTGATGAAATACATTCATCTGATAATGTGGCAACATTATCTCGCAGTTCATAATCATTAACACCAGTAATTTTAAATGCAAAATATTCTGCATATAAATTAGACTTATTGTCAACGTTATCCATAGTTTCAGCTAATATCTTTGTATCAATCGGTAATCCTCCATTATTAGCTATTAAAGATAAATATATTTTGCAATAATCAAAAAAATTTTGCTTATATTTTAATTGATTGATTTTCATATTATTATAAATTGCAAATAAATAGTTGGCAATATGTGAAGACCATCTTGCGATTGGATCTTTTAAAATACAAATTAATTGTTTTATTCTGTTTTCAAAATTTTTTATAAACGTTTCTTCTTTTTCATTTAAAACAACATTGATAAAATCAAAATCTTCTAAAGTGATTAATGCAATCATGGCTTCCATTTTTTCACTTATACTTAATTTTTGACTATTTATTTGATTTTTCAATTCTTCTATTAATTCTGTTGTTGATTTTTCTTCAATAAGTAATTCAAGGAGTTTAGTTGTTAAGAATGATTCTTTATATATTTCATTCTTGTCAAATATTGGTTTTTTATTCCAATTATCCCTATGTAAAACTGTATTAACATGCACAACCATGCTATATAGTGGATTATCTCTGTCCCAAACTTCTTGATAATAAAATATGAATGGTGCTCTTTGTTGGTCACTTAAAGTAAGAAATTGAAATATTTCATAGTATTCTGAAATAGTTTTTTGAGTCTCATAATTTTTATATCCTCCATAAAGAGCTACAATTAAACATAACCAATCATTATTCTTTATGATATGCTTAATTATTTCTGGATTTTTCTTAATTTCACTTTTAAATTTTAATTGTGTTAAAATTGTTTCATCTTCAATTTCATTTGAATAAAATCTTAAAATTGAATCAATTGGCCAATTCCAAATAATAGAATCATAATGTAAATTTTTTAAAAATATTTCATGAAATTTTGGATTATACCATTTAAGTTGATAAATAATATTTGCACATGCAGCGAGATTTTCTTCTATATTTATCTTTTCGATAAACCATTCTGCAATTGTATTATCATATTTTTTTTTCAATTTTAAGAAATATGAATGAATTAATTCCTGATGTTCTTTTAATCTTGAAAAACCCGACATATTCTTATAATCAGACAATAACATATTTGCCAGATTTTGAATCAATTGATATTCTATATGTTTTGATGGAAAATCCATATCATTTAATGAATCAATAATAATGAATGGTACTAAAAGTGTAGAAAATTGTGTATTAACTGACATTTGTTCATTTGTTAATAATCTTGTAACGATATTATTAAATAATTCACTCTGTTGAATTGTTTTACTTAATATTCCAAATGCCATACTAAGAGGAACTCTCCAATTTGGTATATCGATTTTATTTTTAATATTTTCATAGATAATATCTTCAGTTCGTTCTATTCCATTGAAGTAAATAATACTTTTAGCTGCAAGATATTCTTGAAATGTTCGATGTATAAATCGAAAACTATTTTGACCAAATTCATTTAGTAAACCAGCTTTAAATTTAAAAATATCCACAAGTTTTGAAACTAAATCATCAACTTTTATATTAGGATTATTAGATGATTGATTTAGATAACTTTTTAAACATTTTCTTATTATTTCTTTTAAATTGTTCTCTGATAATCCTTCGACTTTATTATGAAGATATTCAGCTATTTCTTGTAGTATTGACCATACCATAGTAGCATTCAGTCGAAGTTCTATACTTATTGAATCTGTTTCAGAATTAATAAAATGAGTTATTAATCGTTCTATTGTCTTGTCAATAGCTTTTTCGTATAAATCAATTCTTTTCTCTGCTAATTTATCTTCATATTGATTATAAATTGCAGCAATAATACTAGCTAGTTGTGGATTAATTGCTAACTGAAAAATCTCTTTATTATTCGTAATGTCATTATATAATTGATCAGTTTTATATTGTTTTACATGTCTTCCTGGTTTAATAGTAATATCTTTAATACATTCCATATATGATTTACAAAATAATTTGAGAGCATCATTCGACATATCTTCAATAGTTAATCGTGGAATATAAAAATTGATTTCTTCAAAATAATTTCCTTCTATACGACTTGTTACAATAAATCGATTTCCAATAGTAATATTTTTCGGATTATTTATTTCTTTTTGTTCATGAACTGAATAAGAAAGTTTATCTGATTTTATATCATAATCAATTCCTCGTTCTAATAAAGCATTGATTTCTTTCATTAAATCCGATCGATCGACATGAACTGGAACTTCATCTAATCCTTCAAAAATAATTAAAACATTTCCTTGTGCTAATGATTGTATAATTAACAATGATAATTCTTTACGTTCATCATCATTAAAAAATGTTGAATTAAGAGTTGGATTTTCATAAATAAATTGAAGTAAACTTTTCTTTTTTTCATTTTGTTTTTCTTTTAATTGATCAACATATTTCCATATTGGAATAAGAATTGGTATTTTATCGTTTAAAGAAGAAGTACTATCAAATAATGTATTTTTCTCACCTAAGCATTGCTTAGCCATATTTACGACTAACCATTTTGACATGGTAGTTTTTCCTGAACCAGGATGACCTAAGACTATAAAATGCTTAAACTCATTATATGCTTGTTGAATTTGATATTGTTTTGCTTCTTTAAAACAATTTTTTTCCAAAATATCTTGTTTTAATTGATTTACTTTCTGTTTGATAGCATTAGCATCATCTTCAGTAAATATCTTTTTATTACTTAACAAAACATTTAACCATTGATCAATCATGAAATCTCTGTAAATTGTATGAGGATTGAATGCATCTCTTTCTATAATAGCTCTATTGAGTTTTTTCATTTCAATTTCATTAAAAAAACCATGAGATAAAAGCTTACGCTTAAATTCTTCATTAATTTCGAGTGTCTTCATCGCTTTAATCGATGGATGTGTTGGATCAAATTTTAATTCAACATAAACGTTTTCCAAAGGTAAATTGATACTAGTATTAGAATATCCTAAAATTGATATATGTCCATATTCATTGATAAGATGATTTAGATATTTTTTACGAATAATGTCTTTATCATGTGTAAACAATAAACTTTTACGTATTAGTGTTACATGTGATGTAAGATTTTTTATAAATGGTAATAAATCTTTAGACTTATCACCATATTCAATTTCTTTAATATTTTCTAAAAATGAAATATCTGCATCTTGGTTTAATGTTTTGTTTTTATTTGATCTAACGAATTTATAAATTGGAAGTGCCTTTTCGCCTGCTACACGATGTTTCCATTTCAATAAATTTGAAAAATTTGGATCGGACATTCCAGCACCGTATCCAATGAATAACAAGGTTTTCGTTTCCATAAATCCTTTTAGTTTCGATTGTGCAAATTCACTTTCACGAATTTGATTATAATCATCACTACTAAAAATTACACTGTCTGGCTCTTCATAATATCCGTGCACGTGTAGAATAAAATTTTTTAGATTCTCGAACGTACCACCAATACACTCAGTACGATACTTGTTCCAAGTTAATGGTTTTTTATTAAGTATAACTCCTAGAAGTGAGTCGTAGTTAGTTGTTAGAATTGGACATCCTAATTCTCCTATAGCTTGAATAAGTTCTGGGTTATTAGGTAATAATTTTCCGATTGTTTCTGCCAACCATGTTTTGTAAACATCATCTTTTTTTGCATCACTTTCCTTTTTGAAGCAATCCTTAATTCGATCAGCAACACTTAAATAATCTTCGACTGTTGCTTTCTTACTATTAAGTTTGTCATTAAAATAAGTAAAGTCTTTGCCACTTATCCAGCCTGATTGGAGACATTGCTGAAGTCCATGTTTTAATAATCCCTTCCATTTGGAAACTTCCCGTTCATCGTTTGCTGTATAAGCAGACACGCCTGTACCAATAAATATCAATGCATTGTTTGAAGCTATATCGTTTGCCACCTGTTGAATTTCGTCACCCATCCGCTAAGGTTATGATTTGAAACTTAGATCAATCTAAAATCTAGCATCATATCTCGTAAGACTATAACTATGCTTCTATATTTTTGAAGATTTAACGGTATCAGGTAGCATGAATTTCTATGTATTGACTTTCGCTATAGGCGTTCAGGTATTGTTGAAAAGGTATTTGTTGACTTTAGACTCAACCTTCACCCAAGCTTAGTGTTGTGTTGTTGTACTAATTGCTTTAGTTTCCTATGGACTGTTTGAAGCAAATGAGTGATGCTCAAAATGTACTACGAAAATCGATACGGTGAAATGAGGGCTGCGCAAATACAAATACAAATTGTACTCTGACAGTACATAATAGTACAAAACAGTACGTGACAGTACAAACCCATCTATTCCAAAGCTTTTGACCAAGTACATGACAGTACATTAGAGCACAAGCACATCTATTCTAAGTTGGTTTGGACCATATTCTTTTCAGAGTGCAATTTTTATTTATATTTGTGCATCTCTGGATCGAGCAGCTGTCATACATACAACTGAGCACGAAAAATTTTATTATTAGGTTGGCAACTAAGTTCTTGCACTTTTTTTGAAAATGCTCTAAAACATTCGAGAAAGTTCTAGAAGTTTTCATACTAAGGGTATATAGAGGGAGTGTGAATATCTTTCGAATGATAATAAAGTCATCGATATGGGCGCTGACCACGAACTGAAAATGAATCTTTCTTGTAAAGAGATTAGAGTGCTTTTACTCCATGAATTCCACCTGGGTCACAAAGCACTGGAAGCAGCCAACAAAATATGCAGCATGATGGGGGAGGACATACTCTCTATTCGTACAGCACAACTTTGGTTCAATCGCTTTGAGGACGGTAACTTAGAACTCGACGATTTACCTCAACCCGGTAGACTACTGAAACTGGATGTGGATCTTTTAAAATAGCTTATCGAACAAGATCCTTGATTGACTTCATGGTATTTAGCAGAACAGCTTGAGTGCTCTCATACTGTGGTGGAAAAACATCTGAACGAATTAGGCAAAACACGGAGATATGGAGTTTGGATATCCCATGAGTTACTACCACATCAACTTCAATATAGGGTTGATGCTTGTATGAATTTAATGACATCTCATCGCAACTATCAATGGCTCCGCAATCTTACCATTGGTGATGAGAAGTGGGTGTTATATGCTAACTACACGCACAGATACCAGTGGCTCAGCCTTGTCAAATAGGCGTACCAACGCCTAAGGCTGATCTACACCGCAAGAAGGTGATGTCAAGCGTTTGGAGGGGTGTCAATGGAATCATTCACTGAAAAGTTCTTCCAAATGATTGCATCGTTACTTCTACTCTCTACTGTCAACAATTGTACCGGGTTGCCGAAAAACTCAAACGAAAGCCTGGTCTAATTTACTATTTGTATGATAGCGCAAGACTCTATGTTGCAAAACTGACCTGCGAAAAATTATCGAAGCTCGGATAGTTTATCATTCCTCATCCACCTTATTTTCCTGTCTTGGCTCCAACGGACTACCATTTGTTTCCTTCTCTTTCTCATCATTTGTGTAAGAAAAAGTTCAACAACGAGACCAACGTGAAAATGGATATAGCCAACTTTTTTGATAAAAAATCCCAGGATTTCTGAGAACGCGGGATCCTTTCTTTACCAGAGCGTTGGCGACAAGTCGCAGATAGTAGTGGTGCTTATATAACTGAAAGCTAGTTGTACTGTTGAATTTAAGAAATAAAAATAAAATTTTTGAAAAAAACACAAAAACTTTGTTGCCAACCTAATAATAACATATTGATAAGAAATATTTTTGTGTAAAAATCAACTAACAGGTGAGGCAGCTACAATATTTCGATCACCTAACGTCTTGTATTAAAAACAAACTATGTTACAAGATACAGCGCACGAAACTCTACAGTTTACATAAGATCGATTATTGTACAGTTGCATTATTGATTATCAAAATGAACACAATTTTAACCGACCAATTTTCGACCGCATGAAAATCACATTTTTTGGGACAACATGAATTCATTTGTTTCTATTTCCTTTGTTTGTTTGCTAATATCTTTTATGAAAAACAAAGCAAAACATATCGCAAGGTGCAGCGCGAAAAGCTCTACAATCTATAAAGTGAAGCTTATTTTAATTATGTATTTCTTGTCAAAGAAACCAGAATTCTGTGCAGCCAATTTTTACTAGTCCAAAAAAAATTATGTGAAAAGAAATTCCGTTTTTCCTATTTCATATATAAAATAAACTGTTCACTAGAAATTGTAGAGCTTTTTCACGCTGCATCTTGTGCTACATGTTTTTAAATACAACATGTTCAGTGAGTGAAAATTATAATACAAAGCGTTTTGATCTGACTCGTCCGTTGATTTCGTATTACACAAAAACAGTTCCTATCGAACTTTTATTATTATGATATTAGTTGAAAAATAATCAAATAGCACAGAAAATGAGAGTATTTTTTTCTCTATCACTTTAAAAGAAAAGAAAACTTTTTTTAGTATACTAATCTGAAATAAGCTATCTCCGACAGAACTTTTGAATGGTTCTAACAAGGAAATACACAGAACTGTTCAATCGCTTTCAAGTTGGAACTATGTGCATCAAGTAGGTCCTAATAAGCTATGAATGTCTTGAAAAGAGTTAGGGCTAACAGCTTATTACTGCGGAGAAATTGCAATTTTAAAGTATTTTTTCTCTGAATCCCGTGGTCCGCATCAGGAACATTGGAACAACAGAGTTTCGAGTTTTAATTTGAAACTTTCCACAGGAGTGGGTCATAGAGGGAATAGTTTATTAGGAAAGTGGTAGATCTTCTTGTTGATCCTATGGCGAAATAAAAACAACGGAATCTAGCAATATATATTAGGAATATTAATAACATGTTATTATTCTAATTGCATTTTAGGATAGAAACAACGAAAACAAATGAAACTTTCACAATCAACTATACTCATTAAGATCTGTCTCTGTGAAAAGTTTCACGTCGAAAGTCGAAGCTCTGCATTTCTAATGTTCCTGAGAGGGACTATGAAATGCCGAAAAATGCTCTAAAAATGCAATATTTCCGCAGTAATAACCCATTAATCCGAATAGGACCTATATGATGCACATAGTCCTAACTCAAAAGCGATTGAACAATTCTGAACGTCTTTTCGTTAGATCAGACTCAGAAGCGGACAAATATAATGACCAAGCGACACTAACAAAGTTAAAACCATTATATATCGATGTCTCCAAACATAGGGCTCCAGTTTGAACTCTGCTGAATTCTTGAAAAAACCTGGACGCATCATCAAAGATCCTGAATTTCAATGGTTGTGTCAAGTTTCATGAGCAGTCATCCTATTCCACGATGTTGAACATTAGGGAATTAGTTTCGTCTAGGGAACTAATTCCGCTGATTTCATAATCAATTTCATCAATACCTAGGATATCCGGCATCAATTGCAACTATTCCAATTAATTCCGTCCACTTTCGGAATCGCTTGCTTATGTTTAACATTATTCTGTAGCGGCAATATTAAATATGAGCGATTCTGGAATCGGCACTGATTTCACTACTTCCAGAATCACAAAGAGTTCCTAGGAATTCCTTGTATTTTCAAGTGATTCCGAAATCACATGGAGTTCCTAGGAATTCCTTGTATTTCCAAGTGATTCCGGAATCAGTACCAATTCTGGAATCGCTCGTGTATCCTTGAGATTAATCTGCAACAGCACTACCAAATATGAGGGCGAAAGCGGGAAGCAATTCCGGAATCATATTACGTCACAGTTTGATCCAACTCTGGAATCAATGGAATTGATTCCTGAGGCGGAACTAGTTCCACAATGTGCAACATTGCGGAATAGGATGTATTCTCAGTTTCATATAGAAACTCGTCGTGACTTATAGCAAATCCTATGAGCAAATGTTTTCATGTTTAAATAGGACCCTTTTTCAGGATTTTTTGAAGTTTATTTTCAGATATTTTTCTGAATTAAAAATGAAGAATCCTACCAAGATTGACTTTCGACTCCAGTTGGAATCTTGACAAGAATAGCGGGCAGGAATCGATGAATATTTTATGTGATCTTTGTCAAAATCTACCCTAGATTATATAAAAAGATTTCTTTAGGATTTATAGTTTCATTAGGTGGAGATTCTCGCAAAAAAATAATTAGATCAGTTCGATTTCGAAACTGATGAATCCTATCAAAGTGTCGATCATGATACTGTTTCAATTTTCATGCATTTTTACTGTGAGAATCGGTTTTCTAAATTTGTCCGGATCCCGTTCAAGATTTTGTAAAAAATGTGATTTGAATCCTGACGAGACAATGCTATCCAAATCCGAATCTTAACAGAAAAGTGTAAAGTTTTAGTTATGCTTTTTGAAGACCACTGTTTACTATATCCAGTTGCATCCATATCTTTAGAGAGTCATAAAGAACTTTTCGTGATTATAAATCAAAAGGATCTTCCCAAGTTTGATCCAAAATTATTTTCTAAATTTTTTCAAGTTATTTCTCAGACATTTTTCTGAATTGAGAACGTAGGCTTCTATCAGGATTCATTATCTATTCTACTCAAGATTTTGACAAGAATAATAGAAAGAATTTGGCCAAGATTTTATCTGGCTCGAGTAAAGAACTGTTTTACATATTCGTACGAGAACTCTTTGAGAATTACAGTTTTATCCGAGACGAATTTTACCATCAAAATAAACCAGAGTAGTCAGAAGTCTAAATTGATAAATTTTATCAAGCTTAGATAAAAATCTTGTTTTATTTCCTATTTATTGTTTTTATGAAAATTTTTCCGAAACTTTTCTAGGATCCTGCACAGAACTGTTCAAGAAGAAGCATTTCAAAACTTTCCAAGACAATACAAACCATTATCAGAATCATAATGTGGAAATTGAAGCATTTGATTAAAATTGCTTAGTTATTCTATGAAAATAGATCATGTAAGAATAAAAATCCTAAAATATCAGCCTTTGCAGATGAGGACTGACGGTTAAAAAAGTTACTTTGCTGCTAACGTTCTAGGAGAAAAGAAATGTTTTCCAAATTCAAAAGGAAAAAAGTTGTTGTTTCGCTGTTTACTTTTGAGTTTCGTTGTTCGACACTGAATGAAGTGAGAGAATGATTGTGAATCTTGACACTCGCTTTCAGGTTGTTTTTACTTAGAAAATTTTTTTTCCTTCCAATTGAAAATTGTTTATTCTGCTTATACTTTATAAAATGTCTTACTGTTTCAGACAAAAAATCCACTTTAGATGCTTCTTACCAACAACAAATAAAGTAATTCAATGCATCACTCCAGAGAGAAAGGTGGGGAGTCGATAAACGATGAAATCGATTCTATCGAGAAATTCAATTTCTCTTTTATAAACCTGTCATATAGCGTGCTTGAAGTCGTTTACTAGTAGAATTAAATCAATTGTAGTTGTCTGGACTGTACCCAGATCGTCTAAAATAGTCAAGGATTCTCATATATACATGATGCTCAACTACGTAAGACACTACAAAAGTTTTGCAACTTGGCGTTTCTAGAAGTCGTAATTTGAGGACATCTATTCTATTATAATGACTAAATATATTTAGGATTATGTACAAAACGTCGGACTTCTACGGGTTGCCCATCGTTGTATTTTTTCATATCTTTCGAATCACCCTCACGTCATTTTCGATATGAGTTTTCAACTTTCACGTGAACAATTTCGCACTATGATTTTGTATGACTAAAAAATTAGTTTAATATACAACGAAAGCCATGCCCATGTGGTACAAGCATGGAGAGATCAAGCACCTTGTGACAGCACAGTCCTCCATTGTTTTCATGAATTCCAGCCGAATAACTTTAGCGTTGAAGATGCTGCCCGTTCAAGTCGTCCTCGAACATCTGTCAACGAACAAACAATTGATGTTGTACAAACAATAATTGAAAATCATCCTCATTCAACATACAAACAGATAGAATGAATACCTTAGGTATTCATTCGCCAGCAATATATTCAATTTTACATGCTTATTTGAGGCTCCACAGAGTTTGTGCTTGTCTGGTGCCACATCAGTTAACCAATGACCAAAAACAGTGGCGTATTGGATTTTGCCATCACTCGCTGAAGCGATTCGAAGAAGGTCAATCCCGTCGTGTATTTGATATTATAACTGGTGATGAATTTTGGTTCTATCATTATGACGCAGAAACAAAAGGGCAATTAAAAGTTCGGGTGTCAAAAGCTGATCCATGACCGACCAAGGTTCATCGAAGCAAAAGTTTAGGCAAAAGAATGGTGGCTATTTTCTTTATGAAATCTGGTTTAATCAAGTCTATACTATTAGAAATTGGTGCAACGCTAAATGCAAGTTGGTATGTTAACACCTGTTCTCGACAAGTCTTTCAAGCTGTATCAGAACAAAGACAAAAACGTGATCTTCGATGTCTCATTTTTCATGACGATAATGCAAGACCACATCGAACTTGGATTATCAACGAATTTTTAATCAAAAATCATGTAGAATCATATCCAAATCCTTCATATTCTCCAGATCTAAGTCCCTGCGACTTCTTTTTATTCCCAAAACTCAAAAATCAACTATGTGGAATTTAGTTCAACGACGACAACGCAATGTTAACAGCTTTAGAACAAACCATTGACACTCTCACAAAAGAAGACTTTCAAAGTTGCTTCGAAGACTAGTTTATTCGAATGCAGAAGTCCATTGATGCTGAAGGACAGTACTTTGAAAAAATACATTAGAACCAGTCTCTGACTATTTGTCGTAAGGGCTGGCTGCAAAACTTTTGTAGTGCTCCATGTATAATTGAAAAATTCACCAAGTTGCTATCTCTCCAAAAAAAGAATGGCCATGATATTTTTGCAATGATTCAAGGACGGAAAGAGCTAGAGATCTGTGGTTTTCACCATTAGACTTGAAACAGTGCTGGGCACAAAGCTATATCAAATCTCAGCCAATACATGCAGAAGCGATTAGAAATATATCGCGATAGAGATAATTCATCATGCTAGTTTCAATGATGATATCAGCTTTCAATTTCAACAAACTCATAGTATCATACGTGAGAGTGCCATCTTCATAAACAAAGACGGTAGACTGTATTGAATATTTAAGCTTGGTTAAAATTGAAAACTGGTATCATCATTGAAATCAGCATGACGAATTACCCCTATCGCGATATATTTCGAGCCACCTCAACATGTATTAACCGAAAACGAGAGGTCTCAGGAAGGTCCATATATCTTGACAATAATACGCGATTGAGAGGTTAGCATTCTGCAAATTGAAAGAGAACACTTATCTCTACGAAATATGCAAATAAAATCATGAAATTAAATAGAAAAAATGTTCTCAGAATTCATGTTCTTTTTAATGTTATCAAGAAACGATCTGATTAGTCAGCTGTTGAACCAATGAAATTTGGCATGGTTCTATGCCCAACACTGTTTCGTGTCTAATGGTGAAAACTGTAAATCTTTAGCTCTTTTCGTCCTTGAATTATTGCATAAATATCACGGTCATCCTTTTTTGGAGAGATAGCAACTTGGTAAATTTTTCAATTATATAATGAGATGTTCTTAAAATTAATGTCCTTGTGAAATTTATTCAATCATATACTAATCAGTAAATTACATAGTTCTGTGGGTATTTATAAAGATAATTATATGGACGTTATCGATTAATTATTATATTAGTATATTTGACTAGATCTTACATATTTGAAGAGTGATTATCTAAATTAAAAGTCATATATATGGATAGTACATATTCGTATCAAAATATAGCCTATAGAATTCTTTGGGTGGTTGTGGTAATTGCATAAATTACAGATACCCGTTTATTTTTCACAATTTTATCACCTTATATGTCGTTTATTAAGAAAATATTCATTATATAAATTAAAGTATTGGTCTAAAATCTGTATATACATCATGTAGAAAAATGCTCAATTTGCTGCACTCTTCATAGTACTATAATCGTATTAATAATTAACTCATGTGAACTCTTCGGTTTACAACGATTAAATCAAAGCGATATATGCTAAGATAAAATATGTCATGTATGTCTAAAATGAAACAACAAGTTCCCAAACGCTTCGTATCTAAAATTCCTAAAACTGTTGTCTCTAAAATAAAGTTTGTTCAAAATGAGCTTTTACGTTGTATTGTATCTCACAACAATTCATTTTCCATTATAATTTCTTTTTACTTTATTAATTCTTTTTTCTCGTGTATCATTGTACTAAATAAATATAAGAATGATTTAGTATTAATTTTACACAATGCTGGCGGTTGCATATTACATGCGACATATTATTGAAACAAAAGTACGAATATTTATTTAGTATTAGTGTTACAATATTATAATCAAAATATGAAACAGAATAATCTCGCAATTTTTCTGTTTTCTTTTTTGCGGAAAAAATTGTTTCTTTCCATAATATTTCAACAGATTCAGTTCCAATAATAAAGAATTTATCACATATTAGAATGCAATGATATGATTTGTAATTCTTAGAACTATTGTATCTATATATTTATGGAATACAGAGAAGATTTTTTTACATTGAAATATCCCTTAAATAGTTCATTATCATCATTAACATCCGACGAAAATTTCACACAACAACTCAAAACGATTATAATTCGAATAAATTTTTATTTTGGGATAGTGATATATTTCTGTGGTATTTTAGGAAATACTCTCAATATTCTAATATTATCTCAACGATCACTTCGTTCAAATACATGTGTTATGATCTTTCTTGCTTCATCAATAACTGGTATCATCACTATATTATTTGGTCTGACTTCTCGAATGGTACCAGATGAAAGTGGTGATATAGCCGATACGGTACGATGGATTTGTAAAATTCGTGCCTTCATTGTATTCACATGTCGTCCAGCAACCTTTTGGTTAATAACGTTAGCTACTTTTGATCGATGGACGGTATCATCTACAGATCCTGGTATTCGACAATTATGTTCAACTAAAAATGTTTTACGATATATTTTTATTATTATATTTATTTCAATAATTATTCATTGTCAATATTTATATTGTTATGAATCAGTCGTACCTAATAGTGATATGAAATGTTTTAATAAAAATTCCGTATGTCGAATAGTAAATGGTTTATTATTTGCAATTATAACTATAATTTTACCATTAATATTAATTATAATTTTTGGTTTATTGACTATTTTAAAAATTCGTTCAAGTCGAAATCATGTAATACCTGCCCCGACGGTCACTGCTGTACATCGTCTATCACAAACAATCGATCATCAACAACGACGGTTTAAAAAAATAGATCGACATCTTTTTATTACGCTTTTTGCTCAAGTTATTTTACTTGCTTTTTTAACGATTCCAATGGCAGTCCAACAGCTTTATATAACAATTACAATTAATAAAAGATCGGATTTATCAGAAACAATACGTAGTTTAACTTATCATATCACTCTTCTTATGACTTATGTTGCAACTGGAATGCAATTTTATGTTAATACTTTAAGTGGTGGAAGAGTTTTTCGAAAAGCTATAATAGATCTTCGTCAAATCATCTCACAAAAACTCATATGCCGATAAAAAATTGTTGAGTCAAATAAATATAAAGTATTTAACTGTTTCTAATGAATAAATAGGTGATTTCATTTACAAACACAACTCTCATTATAAAGTTCAATTTTATACAAATTAAGAAAATACAACCTTTTGTCATAAATTTACAATTTACAAACGATTATTTCTAAGTCATCCTTAGCCCTCTGGCGACGGGTGTCCCATATATGGGATGATGACATCTTTTCATAGATATATATACATAAAATAGTACTTGAAATGCAATTTAATATTTGTGTCTAAGAAGTTCTTTCTATTGTAGCGAGGCAAAACTTATCGATTTTGCAAATTTTACATGAAAGGTCCACTTTTAGTGGAAAACTTTTAACGTCTTTCATTCCATCTCAGTGACCTTTAGAAAATTAATTCTATCCATACATCGAAACATTTATAATAAAAATTGCATTAGAAATGGTAGAGATGAGAGTCGTAGTCAGCGCGCATAGTGTTCATTCAGTCGGTTAAGAGACAAAAATATCTGAAGAGAAATATGAGTGAATTGCGCCCGCATTGTACCGTTGTGTTCCGGACACTAAAACGCTTATAACTCCAGTTCTGCTCAACGAATTTTGATAATTTTTTTTTTCAAATATTCCTTATAGTCTATCCTACTTACCGTAAAACTATCAATGCTTTAGGCTATTGTAGCTATGAAGCTTTCAAGCAGGAAAGGTGAAAATGGGTGTTTTTTGGGCCTACCCATCGACGAAAATCGCTCTTACTGCCCTACATTTTGAATAAATAAAAATGATTTGTTATAACCAGTTTGTAGCTCAGACTTTCCTCTTTCGTATCATATAAATTGATCACAGCTTTGATTTTGATTTTATGATCAAATCTTGCAAAGACTAGCTAAACATACTAAATGATCAGTTTATGTCCCGACATATTAATTTCCATCTACTAAAGCCAATTTAAAAGCAAACGTCATTTTGTTTTCACTGTTCGATGGAGTAAAGAGCGAGAAATCTTTTGTTAAAAAAAGTTTTTTTGAACGACCTTATCGATCAAATAAAAAACTAAAAACAAGAGGGTAGGGATGCTATTTTTCTGCTAAATGTCCCGACATAATTTCAATTTTGTTTCTTTGGTTTCTCAGTAACCATAAGAGCTAAGACCATGGTTTTTTTATCTTTTTCAGCTGACTATATGATAAATCTGTGGTAAGAATTTCAGCTCTTAAACACGTACTGTTCGTGAGAAAATAGAATTTTACTCGAAAAATGTCCCGACATATTTTTTCGCATCCAAATGTCCCGACATATTAAATTCAATCTAGTAGAGCCGGTTTGAAAGCAAACGAGAATTGTTTTTTTTTATGTTTAGTAGGCTAAAGAGCGAGAAATCTTTTGATAAAAAAATTTTTTTTGAGACTCGTCTAGATGAAATAAAAAACTAAAAATATGAGAATGGGGGTGATTGTGAGGGTGTCATCCACATCTTGTCGTCTTTAAGATATGCATGTATATGTGCCGACAAAGTTTTGTATATGCCCATTAGATTCTCCTTTTCAAAAGCTTTCGATTGATATATAACAACAATATATTAATATTCATTTCGTGATTTTATTTTGTCAAAATATTTCTAAAACTGTTTATTTTATCATATCAAGAAATGTCAGAAAATATGCATTTTTAATAAAAATTGATTTTTTTTCTGAAATGAAAAACCTGACAGTTGGGAAAATACTTGATTTATATACAATCAATGAAGCTCTATCAAATGTGCGACTCAAACCTTCTTTAAAATCACTTTAATTTTTTTCGATTTTTATCATACAACGGTACAATGGCGGCGCAATTCACTCATATACGACTAACATCTAGCTGGTTAATGCTCCTCCTTTTCCTCCTTTTCCGTTTTGATTGCAAAGTCACTAAATTTTCGATATTATAAGATTAAAAATTTTCAGATTATAATATTTCAACAAAAATGTCACTTTACTCAACTAAACTTCATACTAGTTGGTTAGAAAAATTGGATTCAGATGGTACTCCTGTTAGACGATGGCTCAAACAAGGTACAAGCCCATCAACATTTATTTGCAGCATATGTAAAGCTGATGAATTATCTTGTAGAAATAAAGGATGACAATCAATTGAACGACATATGACTAATAAAAAACATTGTGATAATTTAAAATTAATAAAACAAAATACTACATTTACTATTCAAAATGAATCATCTGCTACTCAACGTCAACAATGTTCATTATCATCAAGTATTTGAACAGTAACACTTACTCGTCAAAATAAAAGTATGAGCTTTACAGATCAAGTGACACGTGCTGAAGTATTATGGGCTATTAATGCAGCACATCATGGATATAGTTATCGTTCCTGCGATGATCTAGGTGATTTATTTAGGAGCATGTTTCCGGATTCTCGTATTGCAGAAAATTATAAAATAGAACGAACTAAATTGTCATATGCCATATCACACGGACTTGGACCATTTTTTCATCGTGCTCTTGTACGAGATATAAAAAAATGTGAACGATTTGTTTTATGCTTTGACGAGCAAAAGAACTATCAAAACAGTAAGCAATTGGACTTATTATTAAAATATTGGAGTATTGAAAAACAGGGAGTAGTTACTCGTTATTATAAATCTGTTTTTCTTGGTCATGCTCCAGCCGAAACAGTTTAAGATGTTATTGTTGATTCATTTCGAACAGATGGACTTGATATTAAACGTTTATTAATGATTGGGCGTGATAATCCCAATGGAAATAAAGCAGTTGAGAAACTTCTTGATAAAGAATTAAAACAAGTTGGTGGAGAACTACTCAAGTTAAATTCATGCAATATCCATGTAATACATAATGCTTTTAAATCAGGTGAAAAAATATTAAATAATTGTTTATTAGGAATAACTCTTTGGCTTTTCAAGGTACAAAAACATCATGTTGGCACATTGAAGATATTTGTATTGACTTATGGTCGTGGTTTTATTATTAACCAGCAAGAAAAGAAGATTTTACTACAATGGTTGATGATCTTAATGAAGCAGTTGAAAAAAATATTCTTTATTTTGTTGCTACACGGTGGGTTTTACTTGGTAAAGTGATTGATCGAGTTCTAGGTAAATGAATTTCATTAATGTCTTTCAAAGATATCAAAGATATTTCCTTTTTTTATAGTTCAGTTGGAAACTTTTAAGGAGTACTTTCTTATATATTTACCTTCAAAATGATAAAATACAATTTAATCAAATCATTTTTAACATCACATGTATCCAGAACTCGATTATTATTTATTTCCTATTTATGCCGCGCAATTTTTGATAAGGTTTTAACAATATTTCAAAATTCGAGTCCAATGATTCATTTGTTATACGAAGAATTATCGAATATATATCGGATGGTTTTATTTTCGTTTTTAACATTCGATCATGTTGGTAATAAACAAAGCTCTGAATTGTTATTAATTGATCATAAATTATCTGAAAAACAATTGAATGACAAGGATATAAACATTGGTAAGAGAATGTGGAAGTAAAAAATTATTAATAAATCGTTTTCTATTTCAAGTGAAGAAACTCGAAAATCATTATCTTTTTTATCCAAAGAAGAAAGAGAAACTTTTTTTAAGATGTACGGAATATTTTTCATTCTATTGCTTCATATTTAAAACTAAATCTTCCATTGAATAATTCATTCTTACGTGATGTAAGCATATTGGCAGTTTCTCATCGTTGTGATCCTGAAGGAAATGATGCCATTGTTCGTCTTGGTCGACATATACCTGGTCTATTATCGTCAAATGAAATTGATCATCTTAGTGATGAGTGGTTAATGTATTCCTAGGAAAATATTGATGATTCTTTGGTAATTAAAAGAAAATTCAATGATTTTGAAGGAACAGAACGTATAGAATATCATGAAATTGATCATTATTGGAATAAAATATTATCAGTTGTTCAAAATAATGGTTATCCAAAGTATCCGACACTGTCAAAGCTTATCAAGAATATACTTATTATTCTCTTTCTCGTAGAGAAGAGTCCAGTAAACACAAATTGTCTGATTGATTGATTGATTGTATGTCCGCATAAGGTAAAAAAAACCTTTTATTAATATTTCCTATAAAACTCGACCAAAGGGTAATTGGGGTCGAGGAACTCGAATCTGATGTTAGTTTTTTAAAATTTTTTTGAGAATCAATTTTTTTACACAAAGGATCACTTTTTTTTAAAAAAAAATTTTTTTTTTAAAGGTTGACCGAGGTGTAATCAAGGGCGAGAAATTCAAATCTGAAGTCAGTTGCATAAAAATTTTTTGAAGATTAATTTTTTAAACAAACAATAAATTTTTAACAAAAAGCATTTGTTTTTTATGAAGTTTGGTAAACGACCGTTAATGTCCAGGAACTTGAATCTGACTTCGATTTTTTAAAATTTTATAAATGAATTGCTTGACGGTAATTTAGAAACACGGTTTCTACGAGAAAGAGCTGAGCGAGTCTTCAGACGAGCGTTACTTGTATCACATGGAAATAGTGATGTAGAACGTGGTTTTAACATCAATAACAATCTTCTTACCGAGGAGCGTTTTCTTTTATCAGAAAAATCAGTTAATGGGCTTCGTGGAATTATTGATGCTGTCGATTTCTTTGGAGGTGGAGTGGTACATACGGTAACAATTGATATAATTGTGTCGACGTTTTTTGATGAAGATTGAATTTTTTCTTTCAGATGAAGACTAGTAATGATATGATTCGTACATTTCAAAAATCAGCATCATTATACAAGGAAGAATTGGTAAAAATCAAGGCGTTAACTGCTGCTCAAGAAAAAGAAAGTGAATATCGTGAGAAAATTGATACCGAAAAGAAGAAATTGTCGGAAGAGGAGAAAGAACTTATGTTAAAATATAAAAAACTCCAAGAACAAAAAGCAGCTCAAATGTTACTTGAAGAAGGTAATTAACGGTTAGAAAATTCATTGAAAAAAGTCAACTTTACTGATGTACAAGCTGCTTATGCATTGAACAAAAGTGGCACAGAAAAAATAAAATCTATTGATGAAGAAATGAGAAAAATCATAGAAAATGTTTCCATAATTCAACAAAAAAGACTTTGTGTTGAACAAGAAAAATTAAAGAAAAAAAATATAGTTTCTGAACAAAAAGATGAAGATGATAAAATGTTATGAAAAATAATTTTCCTCGTTATGATTTATTGTTTCAATTTTGATTTATAATTGTTTTCTCATAAGTGATTGCTTTTCATTAGTTTTTTGAAAGTTATGAATAAACATTATGAAACTATAATAAGATTGTTATTAGACCTCATCAGAAGTGAATATCCGTAATCAAGAAACTCATAGAACCCATTTTTTATAATAAAATATAACTCCTCCATTTATCCTCCGATTTATCAGCACATCTTCTAAAAAATTTTTAATTGAATCTTCCCTCTTCCTCTTTTTTTTCAGATCAGCGTTAACATGCCAGATTTCTTTTTATCTGTTGACTGAAAATTTTAATTGGGATTATTTGCCATTATTGTCACACATGTAAAACTTGAATATTCTACTCGAGTTTTAAACTATTTGAATCATAAAATTTTAAAAGTCGTAATTTAAAACTCGAAAGCTCGAGTAAAACTTTAAAACTCGTAATGAATTAATGATTTCTATACTGTTGTTCATATTGATAAATTCAAATTCAATTTCTTTTTCTCTTTATAAATAAAAATCTATCATTTTCTCTCTTTTCTTTTCTTTTAGCTCTAGACACCTATTATAGAAAACAAATAAAAGGATAAAGAATTTTCTCTTAATGAATTTAGTTATTTTTTCTTTAAAATAAAGCATGGTCGACATTGCAGACTATAAAATATTAGTAAGTAACAATCCATAATATATAATAAAATGAGATTTCTTTTTGTAGTTGACAATGATAATATTGAAAACAAATGAACATCTTAATGAGTATAGAAACTTGCTGGATGAACGAGAACGTTTAGTTTATAAAAAAATACTTCTCGAATTAACAGATGAAAAAGAAGCAACTGGACAAAAGCTTAATAATATTCATGTAAGATTATTGGAAATCGGAAACAATATTCAAACTGCTGGTAGAATGATAAAAGAAAATGAAAACACATATTATGGTATTTAACATATATATATGTCTATCATTATATCTAATTCTTTTTTTCTTTACCAGATCAAATGACGAAGAACAAGTAAAAAGAAATCTTTTGTATCATTATTAAAAGAAAAAAAAAGCAAAAGATTTTATTTGAATTTTTTTCCTATTGTAAGATCAACTTAGGGAGCATTTCAAAATTTTTGCCGTTCGGTCGGCCGCTCTGCCGTTCAGCCGGTCGGCCGCTCAGCCGCACTGCCGTTCTGCCGCTCGGTCGCTCGCATGCCGGTCTGCCGGTCTGCCGCGGCATAATCACTTATTTTAATGCTTTATACCGCGGCAAAGCGGCAGACCGGCATGCGAGCGACCGAGCGGCAGAACGGCAGTGCGGCTGAGCGGCCGACCGAACGGCAAAAATTTTGAAATGCTCCCTTAAGAACAATTCTAAAGAAGAAATTTTTTTTATTATTATTATTAAAATGAAAAAATTAAAAGATTTTATCTGAATTTTTTTTCGTTTTCATTAATTATGTTGGATGTCGTTAAAATTGACTTCACTCTATTTGTTTAATACTCTAAGAAGACACATGGCGAGAAAAAGAATGACTAATAATGGCAGGAAAAAATTTATATATATAAATCTATATATATATGGATGTGATAGTTGCGTCAGAAGAAAACGATGATAAAAACACAAGAGAACACTAAGAAGAACAGAGAACATGTATATGATCTATTAAGTGTTGTTGACACAGACCATAACAGATCTATTTATGTATATTAAAAACTAAAACATATTGTTGTTTCTTAAATAAACACTTTAATTAATCGAGTTTGTTTTACAATTTTATTTACTTATTGTTCAAAGGAGCATACTTATTTAAAAGAACTATAAATCTTCTTTAAAAATAATTTTTCTTGAGACATTTATACAATAAACCAAATGCTTTGAAGCACGTTAAAAAGATTCATACTTATATAATATTTTAATAAGTTTGTTGAATTATTCACTAGTCCGTATGTGTCTGAACTTAATAAATGCAAAGTATTCATTATTACTAAAAAAATACATAAATGTGTCATAAAATGGTGCGAAATCTTATCACCAATTATACTGACTTGCGTTGTAACTCAATTGTAGTACTTGATGCCTCTACTAATCACACTAGATTGAATCGCTCATACATTTATACTGGAAGAAAAGATGAATAATGCTACCCTTCTTATTTGGTACAACATGTGCTTTGTGTTATCTGTGATCGTATGTAATTAACTGAGAGATAGTGCCGTCTATGTTCATTTCTTCGCATATGACACATATATCGTAGTTGCAATCGAAAAAAAAGTAAAAAAGAACAAAAAGCATTTGTTACATTTAGAAGAGTTATTTGATTCAGGTATTATTCGTATCAAGCAATATATAAAATCGGCTTCTTCCATTGTTGGTAAAAATACCCAGCCAAAATTATTGTAGCGATGAGGTATAGAGTTGATAATATTAAATGGATTACAGATCAAAATGAGAAAGACTTATCATGGTTATAAAATTTAAAAATTATTTGTTCTACCTTGTACACGATTAAATTATCCTTTCTATTATTCAAAGTAAACAGAAATTGAAAAAAATACAATTTTACTAATGATTCAGTTGAGCCGCAAGTTTACTAAGCATAATTGGCGACACTACAGAGACTTCATAAAATAGAAGAAACATTTAAAGAGAGGATATTCATTGAGTCTGAACAAATTATAGGGCGCCTGAGATCTCCTCATCATAGATGACACTTTTGTTTTAGCTTTTATACTTCAGGAGAGCAAAAAGACGGATAAAAAGACTGGCTATCTTTACTAATCACAACGCCCCGTCAATCATTAGTCTTTTTCTCAAAACGGTCTAGACATGACTAGTCTGATATTGTTGGGAGCCCGTACACCGCGTCCTGACTAGCCTATAGACGGGCGTCAGTATTTCAATATAGTCTAGTCATTTTTACAAAAAAGACTAGTCCTAATGGTCCGTCATAACACCCGTCCGATATACCGGGTGTTTGAAAAGTCACTTACCAAAAAAAAATTTGAATATCTCCCTTACGGTTCGAGCAAACGAACTGTTTTTTTTATCAATGATAGAGGCATGTTCACAGTTTATATGCATAAAGACATGTCTAGACAGGCGCTTTGTTAAGTATCATTATTGATTTGAACAAAAAAATGTTTACTTTTTTACAGATAGGAAGAAAAAATAATATACTTGACAAAAGATTCCTCTAGACATGTCTTTATCAATATGATGCTTGAACATACCTCTATCATTGTTAAAAAAATCAGCTCGTTTGCTTGAGCCGTAAAGAAGATATTCAATTTGTTTTTCGGCAAAATGACTTTTCAAGATTGCTCAAAAATTACACAACGGAGAAAAAATTGATTATCTCCATTACGGTTCGAGCAAACGGGCTGATTCTTTTATCAATAATAGAGGTATGTCGAAGCTTCAGGTTCATAAAGACATGCCTAGAGAAATTCTTCGTTAATTATATTGGTTTTTTTTCTTATCTGTGAAAAAGTAAACATTTTTTTGTTGAAGTCATTTATGATACTTAACAAAGGTTTTCTCTAACCTTGTCCCTTTGGATTTAAAGTGTGAATATGCCGCTATTATGAGTAAAAAAATCAGTTTGTTTGGTTGAGCTGTAGCCGAAATATTCAATTTTTTCTTGGTAAGGTGGCTTTTGGTTCACCCTTTTCCTATTTGTGAAAAAATAAACATTTTTTTGTTCAAACTATTAATGATACTTAGCAAAGCGTCTCTCTAGATATGTCTTTATGGATATAAACTTTGAACATGCCTCTATCTTTGATAAAAAAATCAGTTCGTTTGCTCGAACCGTAAGGGAGATATTCAGATTTTTTTTTGGTAAGTGACTTTTCAAACACCCGGTATAATAGATTGTATCAGAAAGTATAATATGAGTCAAGTGAAGTTCATTTTTGTAGATTGATTATTCCAACATGAAAATATGAGAAACAAAAGACCGAAAATATATCATTTGAAAGAGGAGAATCCAGATTTATAAAAAAATTTGCGATCGGATGTAAAATGGTTTCATACTGATAAAAATAAAAAATAAAAAAAAAACTTTTTGCAGAATCAGGGAAATCATCTGTAGACATTTTGGCACACCCAAAATACAGAAAAATTGAAAAAATAGTACATGATATTGTTGTTACTCGTTCTCATCCATAGTAAAAGCGAAAGATCCGAAAGTTTGTAATTATAAGGTACCAAGTATGTACAACAATCTGCCAAAGTTTCAAACGGATTGTTTTTTTTATATGTGGGAACCATGCATATAGCAATTCCCTCAGAATTTCCGGGACACCCTTTATATCTATAGATATATAAAGAAAAAGAAATATTGTTATATGTAATTTCATAGTTTAAAGAACTGGAGAAGAAGCAAGAAAAGTCTCCGAAACGTTTTCTTAATAAATATATAAATAGATAAATTTATTAGAAAAAAATGTAAGTAATCAAAATAATATATCAAAAATATAAGGAAGAGAAAACAAATCAAAATAAATATTCAATATGCCCTTTATCATTTTATCTGATCATTAAATGACTACTGATGGGCATATATTTCGTCAAGCAGAAGAGTCACCAAATGTCTCGTATATTTTTGCTTGATATATTCGAAAAATATCAATTAGTGATCATTGCATGTAGGAAGAAAACAAGTTGGCTTGATGACGCACTTACCTATTTGATTGCATGAATGTATTTCGTTAATGTGAGAGAGCTGGCTATCATATTTTTCTTCTTCCTTTCAGATATTAAATAAATATAGTACTCCTACGTATACAACGAAAAAAGACGTTATGTGTTGACTGTTCTATCCAACTGCTAGCAAATCTTTTTGGTGAAGAGAAGCAATATATGCATCAGTGATCACTAAAATATAGAAGAAATTAAATCGATACTTATTGCGCTTTTATTTATTCTACAGCTATTAATAATATTTAGTATCACTATATTCACTTGTTCTCTTTTATTTCGACTGTCATTAAACACTATTTTTTACCGTAAGTACGTTTAAACTATTCGTATTTACCCATATAAAGAGCATGGGAGCACAGCCGCTTGGGAGCTAAAAATATGGAAATCAAATACTTAAAAAATAGTACGAGATGTTTTATTAGAGATATATGTCTTATTTAAATGATTGTTTTTCAAACGCCATATACTGCTTTGATTCTCATTCAAATAAATTTGATACTTAACGGTATCATTATAGCTGAAATATGTAGTTATTATCATAGCATTGCAATAGTTTGAAACAAGTGGGGATTTATCAGTAAGAAAAAATATCTGTAAGGGAAAGGAGAGAGTCCGAAAAACCTCGGTTTAAAACTTACATACACTATTTTCTTGGAAAATATATGTGAATTCCACAACAAACTAATTTCAAAAATCGATTATAATCATACGATTTCAATCATTAAGTTAGGCAGTAATAATCATAGCAAAAGCAGTTTTTAATCGATTATTTCAATTATTTTGATTATAATCGATTTAGAATATGTTTAAAAATCAATTATAATCAATATAATTGAAGTAATCGATTAAAAACTAATTTTACTGTGAGTATTATTGCTTACATTAATGATTTAAACAGTATAATTAGGCATGCACCGAATCTGAACTCAGGTTCGAGATTCGGGTTCGGGCTTGATCTATACGTTCGGAGTCGGGTTCGGGCTCGGTCTATACGTTCGGAGTCCGGTTCGGGCTCGGTCTATACGTTCGGAGTCGGGTTCGGGCTCGGTCTATACATTCGGGTTCGGGTTCGAGTGCTATCCAACCGATTTAGATAGTGTTGAGTATTTATATAGCTGTCTTAGAAGTTTTGAAGCATATAAAAGATCATGTGAAGCACTGAACGGTTCGGTCAGGTTCGAGTTCGGGTATTTTTGAACATTGTAAAAATTTTCTAGGAGGACCATGGGTCTTTAGTTTTTGAATTACTGTCTTCATTGTTTGTAGGCCTTTCATAACCAGCCATGAAACCATTTCTTTTGGCTTACTATTATCTCTTTTATAAAGTAACCCAAAAATGACTGAACTCAGTACCGAACCCGAACCCAAACCCGAACTCGAACTTTGAAACTGAGCCCGAACCGAACCCGAATCCGAACTAGGGGTGTCGTTTTTGCGTTCCGTTCCTGGGAACGGGGAACGCGTTCCGTTCCTCGTTCCTAGGAACGCGGAACGCGTTCCGTTCCCCGTTCTGAGGAATGCGGAACGCCTCCCGTTCCCCGTTCCGGGAACGCGGAACGGAACGCATTCCATGAGTGGGGAACCGAACGCTTACTCATTCTTGAGAACACAATATTTGACTGGTACTCCTATCAGCACACATATAGCATGTTGATCTGGTAACTAAAATACGACTTTCAAAGTTAGGGGTGTCGAGATTTTCCGTTCCCTAGCGTTCCGTTCCTTGGGAACGGAACGCTAGGGAACGGGGAACGCCGACACCCCTAATCCGAACTGAACCTGAACTCATCGAACTCGAACGTTCGGGTTTAGTGCATGCCTAAGTATGATCATAAACGATTTGGAATCAATTTTGACTTTTCTAAGGCTGATTTTTTTTAGTATTTTTTTTTATATGAATAGTCTGTCTTATTTGAAAAACAGTTTTTTTTATAACAGATCTTTCTACTTTAGTAAAGACTATGACTTCAAATTCAATTGAAAAATGCACTATTTGTATCTTCTCCCATGTATATATATGTTCCTCTGCCATTGTCTTTCAATGCTATAATAGACTATATGATGTGTTAAAGTTTAAAAACATAAACCATTTCGAAAAACTTCGACTAGGTTATGCGACGCTTCTATATCTTTCCATAAAATCTTCCTGATATCTAATCAAAAGATTTGAAGATATCTGATATAGCCGCTAAAAACTCAAGATGATCTCATATGTCATTAAATACATCAAGATAATTTCGAAGCAGAAAATAAATACTTAATAACAGAACACAATATCCAATCACTTATTCTTTTTACTGAATGTAAACCATTAGCGTTGTGAACTGGGTTAGGATTTAATCTAGATAGAGACTTATAGAGTCAGCTTTTTTGACTCCAAAGTTTCTTTTTAACGACTACTATGCCAACTTCGACTCCGAGAAACTCCGAATAGCTCAGACAGTTTGTAAGAGTGTGATATAAAGATCATGTATCGCAAACACAGGACTCATTTATAGCTTTAATATCCGTAACTTAATCTTTAAATACTCAGTTGTTTTACTAAGAAAAGCAGATTATTCATAAGTGAAACCACCTACCTTTAAATTGACTGTTGCTGGTTGAGAATACGATTCTGAATGCGCAAAACCCCACATTTATCCGTCTGAAATTAAATTCTTTCAATGCTTCCACTGTTTGGACGATTCTTTGACTAAGCAACAACAAGCAGATAAAGGAGACAGCTGTTGTATTTCAAATGACATTGTTATCTTTCATTGACTGTCGCTATACTATTAGTTTACTAGATCATTCAGACGTTATAGTTGAGAGTTGATGCATCAAATTTTTCATTCCAAGTTTTACTAATAAATGATGTAACGAATATTATTGTTTATTCATTTGTAAATATGAAAAAATAATATTTTGTTTTCCATGAAAATGAAACACATCATATTGTGTGTAACAATTTTGACTCTAATTTCAACTCCGACGTTGAAAATTTGCATTTTTTTGACTTTCATTTCCTCTTCATCCTCCGAATCAAAGGTAAGTTTCAGAGTCGAATGCAGGCCTCTGAATTTAGGATATCGTAAACTATAGTCGTCATCCCACTTGTGGTCGATTGATTTGCTGTATTAGCTGTAGTAGTTGACATGAAATAAAGTTAACCTACAAGTTAAAATAAAGCAGGATAAACAAATCGATATTTATACCAAATACTAAAGGTTGATCATTAATCAATTTAATATCAATACACTATACCAAATGCTAGTTTAGGAGTTCCTTAAAAATCAGTTTCGAGTCAGATACAACTAATCTGGCTGAAATTTTCAGGATATTTGCAGCTTTAGCGAAGAAGCTATGGTAAAATTCTCAGCTCTCCATCATAAAGTTTGCGCGAGATGTTTACTAAACAACGGTCAAAATTAGCTTATTCAATAGACAAAATTTTGCTGCCAAGGCTTGTGTAACATTGTTCTTTGTTTGAAAGGACGAGTCAAGACACAGTGCATCAAAGAGGGATTACATGTTTAATGATTTCAAATACTCTCAAAACCTGAAGATATTTCTGCAGAAGTGTTTTTTACATAATAGTATAAAAGTTTATTCCAAAAACAGGATTCTTGGTGGTTGGTATTTTGATATACTCTTCCAAACAAAAAGAGAGCGAAACGTATCATATGAGTCTGAATGGAAAAATTTTGTTTGCACTTTAAAAAACCTTGAATTAAGAAAAAACAAAAAATCTTTTTCACCTTTTTGAAAAACGCTTGTTTGCGTGCAACATAAGGCGGGAATTATCAGAAATTTTGAAAAAAAAGCACTAAAAAGAAATTCCATGACTTTTTAGAAAAATCCACATATAGCCTGTTTGTCTACGTATATATTTATGTTCAAACATCTCTGGGGAAAAAAATTTTTTATGGGCAGAGCAGAAGTATCTTAATTCACCTTCGCTTTCATCATCGAATAAATTATCAATATTTCCAGTCTTGAAAACCTTATAACTTGTATTGATCTTCTCTTAATCAATTTAACTAATATTATGCTATGAACTATGGGAGAATGTACTTTTGGAAAAACTGATTTCGATTTTTTTCTTTCCATCGGCTTAATTTGTGCCGCATGTTGAGGAATATATTAATTACATTCTCGTACTTCAGCGTAGAAACGAATTGGATTTTAGGTCTTTAGAAAGGTTTAATAGTGGTTGTTATAAAAGAGCCATTGCATGTAAGCCACAATCGCAGCGACTTATTCGAGATTCTCAGATTTTGGTCGATCTTAGATATGTTGTAGAAGGAAGAATTTGGTGAGTTTTAGCGTAAGTTGGTTTAAAAATTATCGAATCCTTGATATTTTATGAGGATTTCTCAAAAAACCCAAAAGATGAAAATATTGAGAAATGAGGTTTCTAATGTAAGTACAGCAGAGTGCAAAAAAACTTGCCGCTTCATTTATTGGTTTTCTCAAGCCATATCTGTCAAGTACATGGACAGATTCTTCTGAAATTTCTACCGACGGTTAAATACATGTTATAGCCTGCACTAAGACCAAAACATCTCCAAAGGTATGGGTCCGTACTCTGAGAGATATCGCAATTCAAGTGTCTGTCACTTTTCTACCATATCGAGTCCCCATCTCACTCTACCGGGGGTAATGTAATCGTTGAGCCGTGAAAAATCGTCTTCTTAGAGGAAGTCTCCGTCCATAGTGTCTAATAAAATGCAAATGAACTTCAATTACAAAACGTCTTAAAAACAAATATGATATCATGGTTTGTTCTACTTTCAGCACAAATGGCGCTTCCACCCAATTTTCAAATCATCTTAATGAGGGCTTGTTCAATCGACTTGAAATTTTCGGAATAGATAGACGTCAGTTAGTAGATGAAACTTTGTTTCAAGTGAGCAATTCTCAAGACTTATCTTTAGGATTAAATAGAGCTCACTAGTTGAGAAAATGGTATCGAGTTTGTTTTCTGTCTGAAAAATCCAGAAGACATCGTGTCAAGTTGAAACTTCGACTACAGAATCTTGATTCAAAAGGAGGTTCATGATTTCTACTTTTCTTCAAAACATACATTTTATGCTAGGACACAATCCATGTGCATAGACAAAACGGCTCTAAGTTATGAGTGTATCGATGACAGCAGTGTCTACCGTTGTTTTAATTCAAGGGAGAACGAGCTAGTCATCGATTAATATATTTGAATACTCTATCATATGTGCACCTCATATATAAGGAAAACTTTCGATATTCATCGTGTCCAATAGGATATTTTAATCAAATACTGACGGCAATTTTTTTGCACTTCACTCTATATCTCAAGAATGGCTAAGTAGACTAAGCTAAAATGTTGTACATACATATATCTTAGTATGTCACACTTACCATAAAACTTTGGTCCGAAATTATAAGGCCATTGGGTTTTATGATTCATTCAATATTTGCAGAAATCCAGGTTTTTAGCAACTTTGATCGTCTGTACGTTTTCATTGAATTGAGATAGACGTCTAAAACTTTCGTCGCAAATAGAGCACTTGAAGGTGTATCTTTTATAAAAATTTCAGCATTCCAGATTGTTTGGTTTGTTCAAGAAAGTCTTCTGAAAAACAGGTTTTTCAAGATTGATTTTCTTCTAAGATACGATCAGTTTGCAGTTGATTTTCAGCACTTCAAAGTGCTATGCCTGGCCTGCAATCCTGTAAAAAAATCAGTGTGGGTTCTCCAAAAACGACTTGTAGGGATGGTTATCTTTGGAAGATCTTTATGAGGTAGATTTTTTTTGTATGGAACTTTGACGTTTAATTTCCAGTTTCGTTCCGCTTAGATCTAGTTAGTTTTTGATAGAGAACACAGTTGTCATATATTTTTCTCTCTATTCGAAATCTTTTTTATGTAAATAAAAATCAAAATATTTTTATTTAATTAAACATTTGATATGAAATAATTTATCGTATTATTTTGTTCAAGTTCATTTTTTATTTTATTACAAATTGATTTTTCACGCCGAAGTATCGTTCAGATACCGCAAAAAAAAATTCTCCACTTTTCTATTCAAAATTCTTACAGTTTGATAAAACTTCGTGTGACGGTTTCAAATTTAATATTTGTTTAATGTTAAATAAGATGATTTTATCCAAAAATGATGTAACAACAGTGAAAAAGGCAGACATTGGATCTCAACAGGATGTGCTTCATTAAATGGGATACGCCGAACATGGAATTTGAAGTTTAAAATAACTTCGTTAGAAAAAGTACATTCATTATCCTTTCTGAGAGTGTTAAGAAGATAATCCGTGTACCCAAAACAGTTTATAGAACCTCTAATGTTGTCAATAATGGTTTAGAAATCGGTTTTATGCATCAAAGATACAGAAGACATTTCATTTAGTGGGAAGCAAATGAGAAGGTGCACATTTGATGCTGTATGAATAATTCATACGAAAGTAGCCTCATCATAAACGTTGGGTTTTCCCTTGTTTTAAGTTGAGTTGCGAAATATTGCATATAAACCCTCTTCCAGTTCGATTGACTGAAATTAGGCATGCACCAGACCCGAGCTAGAGTTCGGAGTTTCGATCGAACGGCTAAAATTCAGGTTCCGGTTTCGATATTTTTCGAACATTATTAATTCTTTTTAAATGTCTTTAGTCCCTCAGATTGTGGACCACTTACGGTTATACATGTAAACTCACCGTCGCCAATCTTAAACTCTTCCTTTGACTTCTAGTCTATTTTATCAAATGACCGAACCCGAACTCAAACGTTCCGGTTCGGTATGTCTATAGAAATCTCGATGGAAGATTTTTATACGATATGACAAGGAGGAACAACTGATTTCTACGTTAAAGACGTAAGAAATGATTGGATGACGTTCAAAAATGTTCGAAATAATCAGAGATGGCTAAAACTCAATGACAATCACATGAAATCAACCGAAGTCATTGAAGACCACTAAAATCTCACTGTTAATGAGAGTAAAGCTGAAAAACTGATTTCTGTTGGTTTCTAATGATTTTATAGATTTTTTCCACTTTTGACAATTTTCGATATTACATTGAATAGTTTTAATTTTTTTGTAATTTTTTGTCGTTTTTACCAATTTCTAATATTTCGCAATGATTTCTAACGATTTCTGATCGATTTAAAAAAAACTGATTTCGGCTAGTAGAAATCACGAGGAATGAATGGAAATCACAGAAATCAAGATATCAGTTTGTTCCTCCTTATGATACGAAGAACATAATATTTGGAAATTAGTGTTAAAGATGGAACTTCTATTGCATGCATGATGATCTATAGATATGTCACTTCTTGGAGCAAGACTAGTATAGTTTAGCATGACACAAAAAGTATAAAAAACTTTGGCAAAAATTATAGGATGGTGAGACCTTCACTATGGAATAGTAAAATTCTTATACAGAAGACGAATATGTTCGATTCTAACATGTATATTGATATGTTGTTTTCTGTAGTTTCTATGAGAAACAAAGCTGAACGCACAGTATAAAAAAATCGTTTCGATGAAAACATACAATAATGTAGCCTTATATGCACGATGATAAATTCTGCAAGAGTTTATGAAAAGTTGCTTATAGAACAAGCGTCTATTATTCTGTTTTTGTTTAACATAATACGGTGAATTGTACATGTTTTTCTTTTCGCAAAAATCAGATCATTGCGGAAAAAGCCCAGGAAAAAAATGTTGAATAAGAAAATGTCGAATGGAAAAAACAGAAAAAAAATTGTTGAAATGAGAACTTAAATAGAAAAGATGTTGCATAGAGAAGAATCTATGCGATCTTGACAGGGCTTGAGCTTAGATTGATCTTACTCTGAAGAAACACTTAATACATATGACAAATTTAAGTGATTGTTTTTATTGCGACTGATTTTATTTAAAAAAGAAATTTTGATTTAATGAAAAAATTACAAGAAAAGAGTGAACTGTTCTTTATTGTAACAAATGAGCCAAAAGTTTTGCAACAAAATGTCTGTTCAGTTTCGGCCTGCCTGAAACTTTTTTTGAGTAGTCAACAGCTATAGTTTATGACCAGAAGTTCATATTCTTTCTAAATATGGTCTTATAAGTTTTGTTTCAGGCTTTGTGCGAGAGTCGTGAGATAATCTGGGAAAGATCCAAGAAATTAATTTACATAAAAAAGTATTCAGTATGTTGTTGTATTTTAATTATTATGATTCTAAACTAACTGACGAAACGAAGACGAAAAAAGTGGATCTTGATGGAGGCTACAGTGAATCCATCGATCTGTGCTCGAGTTCATTAGAATTTAGCATAATTTGAAAAATCTATAAGATCTTATATAATTCAGTGAACGACATTTGAATCCACCGTACTCCATCGAAAGCTGTTGATCTTAAATTAAAAAGGAAGTATGGATTCTATTGGAAATAAAGGTTAAGGGTGAAAGGTCATAAATCAAAGGTCAGCTGTCAGAAACAATGTTCAGTGATGAATTTTTCCGTTAGAGAATGCTTAATTTCCACAAGTAAGCTTTTCCTAGTGGAAAAATCAAACTGGCAATTTTTCCTTCCCATGCACTTGATAACATACAGGTAACCAATCTACTCTAATTCTGATGAATACCCATGGATTCTAGATCTTATCAGAACACGCGTTTTTCCTCTTGATTGAAACCTTTATTGTTATATTAACTTATACTAGAGAAGCTACCCTACAAAATGCAACCTTTAAGAATTTTTTCTTTTACAACAAGGAATCTCAATTTTCGTGTTTTCTGAATCGTCGTTTTTCAAAAATCACCTTTTTGAATAACAAGCTTTCACATATTAAGAACTTTCGAGAAATCTTCTAGAACTCTAATTTATAAAAAGTGATGGCTTAGTTCAATATCAGAGTTTGTAAGGTGTCCTCTCAACAAAATGACGGACTTCAATATATTTCATCACTTTCGGAAAGCGACACACACATCGTAGCAGAATCTGTTGTTTCATCATTTCAACTAATTTTCTGAGTATTTTGAAAGTTTCTTCCTAGCTCATGAACGAAAATCGATATGACATTTCTAAGTATATTCAAATACAACTCAGCAGTGTGATGATCATTTAGACTTTTTAGCTCTTTTGAACTACTTGCAAGCATGTCGAGACCGACAGACGCTTTTACTGAGAACTCCGATCAAATCTTTCATCCTAGTTAATTTTCTTGGCTTTTTTAAGCTTATCTCGCTGCTTTCGAATAAAGACTGAGACAAAATTTTAAAGCCCATATTCAGAAAGAGCTTAAAATTCTGATAACAAGTTGTAGCTTTTGACTTGTTATAAAACACTTTCAGGCAAGCCGAAATATGGACCATCATTTTTTCTCAAAACTTTCGATTCAGATCTAATATTCTCCATTAAAAATACAAATAATATATGGGTCAGATCTGAAACAAGGCCCTTCCAAGTTGGTCCCAAAACTATACTCGTTCAAGCCAAAGTTTGAACGAGTTTTGTTTATCAGGCTTAGACTGGAATCGAGTTCAGCGAATCCTAATATTGAAGAATCTACTAATTACAACTTTATTCCTATAGTTACTACGAAAGTCACTTGAGAAATGTGTATAGTATGTTTTGAATCGGCTATTCAATAAGCATTGAAAAGTTTCATTGGGTAATAAGAGTAGGATTCAGGGTGTGAGTTCAAAATAATTTAATCAACTAGATTCGTATCTAAAATATGTTCTACATACCAAATGTAGATTGGATTCAGAAATTTCGAATCCGGTGGAGTCTGTTAGCAGTACGTGACTTTAGTTTCCTTCACTTTTGATAATTTTTACTACAATGATATGACTTTGCCACCTTCATCATCTTTGAATAATCAGTTCTTGTCAACATGAACTCTATAAAACAGTAAGAAAACAACAATAAACACTTCAGTCACTCTTCCGTTATCATCAACACAGTATACAATTTCATGCTTATGTAAAATAAAAGTAAAGTACGATTAGTATTTAAACAAATTACATTCAGATGCAGCATAGACAATATCATAAGAAAAATTATTAGTTTGTCTAATCGTCAATATGTACACTAATCATAAAAGTGAATTTTGACTGATTATTGCCATGCACAATCAAATATCTAATAACGTCATGTATAAAACAAACATTGTTGATCGCGAAACTTTATTTTGAACACATCACTTTTGTATTTTTTTCTTAATTCTTATTTCTCTAATTGCATGTTCTTATTCTCTCTATGTTCTCTTTCTATATTTGTCTCTACAGTGTTTTCTGCTGTTCTTTTCGCTATTTTTATATTCAGTACTTTTCTCTGTTGTTGATTGCATCATACTCGTAGCCTGAGCGAAGAAAATATCATATGCATATGATTTCTCATGTGTTTATGTGTCCACAGCTTACTCAGGTAACGAGATATCCTATCGAACTGATCCTTTCCGGTTGAACTTATATTTTACTCGTAAAAAGGACTCAAACTGTAGATGAACATTCTAAAAGAATTGCTCTCTTTAGATCTTTTTCTTAACACAAACACTATTGAGTTCCTAGCTTATTAACCCTCATATCAACACCTGTGATCTGCTCATCCTCCATACGATTTTTTCTAAACTTTTTTATACATAGCATTTGGAATTTGTCACTTCAGTTTGTATTTAGAGAGATGACACTAGAGCATACTAATAATTTACACCGATTCCAACTAGACATTGCTGATTCAAACTGCGAGATCAAAGTTTTATTTAAATGTATCTTTTTTCTGTAGAGTTTGTATGATCGCTAGGTAGTGATATGAAGGTTGACGGTCGCTTTCCCAAAAAAATCGTTTTTTTGAAAAAAAGTTTATAGGGGTGGGGACTCAAGGGTCTAGTTTTAAATTTTATAGAAATGACTTCCAGTTTCTAATTGTTTCTTTAAAATTGATGATAGACTCTATACTTCACCAGCAAAAAACCTAGTACTAAAATCACCAAGGGAAAAAATGCAAATTTGAAACTCACACCATCTATTCAGCACCAAAAGATGCCGAAAATAGTGATAGTGCTCATAAAATTGGAGAATAAGATAAAAACTGAAGTTATACCTAGAAATGAGAGTGAGAATTTTTAAATTCGATTTTTTCCACCAAGACATCACTTTTCCGAGAAAATAACGATTTTTTTAAGAACTCGATTAAAAGTTTTCGGGGTTGATGTATCCGAATCTACAAGAGGTTTTTCAAAATTCTCAAGTTCGATTTTTTCGGTGAGGATAGTCCGTATTCGCGACAATAGGTAAAATATGTAAATCTTCACTGCATTGTCGAAAATAAACTTTCCTAACTGAAAAAAAACCAGCTCAAGAATTTCGAAGAACCATTTATGAAGTCGGATACCTCAAGCCCGACACTTTTTGATCAAGTTCTATAAAAAATCGTTATCTTCTCAGAATAGTCTTGTCCTGATTGTAAAAGTCGAATTTGAAGCAATCTTAAACTCAATCATAATTGCCATCTTAATTTTCAGTTTAATTCCAAATATATATGAGCATCTCAGCAATATTTTAGCACCATTTCGGCACTTTTTTACATAATTCGGTGCACTTATTCCCTTGAAAATCATAGTAAAATTACGCAAAAATTATAATCACACTTGTAGATATCGTCTCCTGCTACTACTCAAGTCGTTATTAGCAAACCACTCAATGAGATTGATCGTAAATTCTCGATCTCAAGCAATATAAACACATTTCATACTAGAATATGTAACTGATTCAGCAAAATATTTAAAAAAATGTTTCCGCTTTTTTCTTGAAACTAGTTTTTGCATAAACTATCAAATTCCGAACAAAATTTTTTTCAAATATAATCGGTTCTACTGAGCGACAGTTTTCTTTCTATTTAACCGATAGATACACTCTCTTTCAGATATAGGAAAGAGATTTTTTATTTGATCGTTAATATCAGATAAATCGTAAGGTTTTCAGCTTTTGAAAGTTTTAATGATTCCCAACTAAAGCAACATAAAAATTTAAAAGGTCCTTTCCCTCGACTGAAGTGCGGTAGCCTGAAGTATAGTGAATAAATCTGCGCGCACGTGGAGCCTCCATATGACACTTTAATACCTTGGTATCTGAAAGAGGATAAGATCTGGAGCGATGGAAATTTTTTACAAAGGTACTTCTATGGCTCGAATATCTCCAGAAAGTTTCATCGATTTTTCATATACCGCAATGAAGATCGTTTTATGTGAGGCGCCTCCTCAAAGGATATTACAGTAAAAAGTCGGATTAGATAGTTTCAGTCAGAAACTTTGTCCTAAAATACATCTCACAATACTTAACATATCTCTCATAAATTCTAATAAAAAAAGAAGCTTCTCGTTTTTTTCGTGATAAAAAAACGTTTCACAAAAGCTTCTTTTCACAATAGATTCAAGAACATTCAACTGTTTTTTGAGTAGTCAAAATCTTAACAAGAAATCATTCATTCCGGCTGAAACTTTTTCTATATAATAAGAGCTGAGATATATTTTAGGACAAAGTTTTAGATTGAAATTATTTGATTCTAATATCTAAAAATTCAGTAAAATAGTCAGAACTTGAAAAAGGAAGGTCTAGTAGTACAAATCCTCATATAATTATTATCTACATTTTATCTTCTACTTAAGAGCAGAAAATGAGCTGAAACGAATGTTAGTAATTAGATGTTGTCTGCCACTAATTAATCAAGAAAACGGCTAGTGCAACGATTTCTTTCAAGAAATTCCTGGACTACTAAAGATATATAATATTATGGTGCTATTAAAACTATATTTTCTTTTAGCTGCTGTTTCTATCTAGATAGAAATGGATCGTATGGATGCAAATACACAAATAAACGAATCCTCGACTGTTGAGCAGCAAATACTTAATGATGTAAACGAAGGTTTAAACTCAACGTTGGACAGGCATAATGGTAAACCGATTAGTAATAGTACTGTTAATCGAGTAACGATGCATAGTGTTCGATGGACTCTGTATGTCTTTTTCTGTCAATATCAAACATGAATATATTACTTTTCACTAGGAAACAATGGTTCTGGTCAATATTAAAATCAAAAGGTTTTCCTGCCATTGCTTTTTTCATCTTTATGTGTCTTATTATGACTATCGGAATCTTGATAGTTTATTTTACTGCACCAAAATCATCAGGTATGTTCTTCTAATAGTTGAGTTTCAATTACTAAAAACAGCACATGTTTTATTTGAGAGTAAGTCATCACTTAACTTAGCATTCTATTAATTTTGATCGATGCAGGGTGGAAAAAGTATAAGTATAAACGGGAAAAAAGCAAATATCTTACACATCTATGATATGTAACGTGTTATATTGAAATGTAAGTAGCGTATGTGAGGACTCGATAAGATCAGCATAAATTGCCTTAGCTAATAGTAAAATAGGACCCCTATAAACAAAATATTGAAGTTCATTGTTTTCTCTTCAAATGGAAAACGATAATTGAAAATGAAATACTCATCATACTATTTGAAAAAACAGATTATCAAAAGAATATTTTGATTAAATAGAACCGATTCAAAAACCACTATCAACTAATAGTGGAAACGAACAATTAGATAATTATGAATCGAAACTGATAATCAATAGACATTCATCATTGAACTCTTCGTTTATTCTGACGCATGTGTGTGAAAAGTCTTGCATGGTGTATGTTAGTGACGATGAACAATATAACAACCATTTTTACACACTCCCACTAGTTTGACAAAAGCACTGTATTTAATAGTTTCTCGATTTGAGATCATTGGAATTCTTTTTCGGTATAATACAATCATGACTGATGACAAGTCACACGAAAAACTAAGAGTGAGAAGAACTAGACTATACACTGTAGTTAGTACAGTTCAATAACCTCACCAGGAATTCTAACATGAGTTTGTCTCAATTTAACGAACTGAATGAGATTGTGTTAGAAAGCATTATGCTATTCATTAGCTGCATCTAATCGTAGTCGTTCAACAAAATTTGATACTATTCTATAGAAACGAAGACCATCAAATATGACTATACACTAAGTTGCACTTAAGTAGTTAATTAGTGTTTATGTCATTTTTTTTAATTTTGTTCAGTTCTAAAGTGTGAGTTGAATTTCATACGAACAATTCAAAATCCAATTGAATATAATTATGGTCCACGATCTGTCGCGATTGGCGATTTTGATGACGACACTTGGTTAGATATGGTTGTTGCCAATTCGATCGCCAACAATATTGCTATTTATCTTGGTAATAGTAACGGCACTTTTTCCAAACAATTCGAGTATCCTACTGGAATTGGTTCTACTCCCAAAATAGTCTCTGTTGGCAATTTTAACAATGATTCTCTGTTGGATATTGTAGTCGCCAATTTTGGCACTAATAATATTGGTATATTTATTGGCATTGGAAATGGATCTTTTACAAGCCAAGTAGAACATTCAACTGCATCATCTCGTCCCATTTCGATTATCGTAGCAGATTTTAACAATGATAAAGCATCTGATATTGCTACAGCTAACTATGGTACCCATAGTGTAAGCATATTCTATGGACATGGAAATGGAAATTTCTCGAGCCCAATTACATATTCAATGGGCTATGATTCTCTTCCATTCTCACTGGCTGCTGGTGATTTCAATAACGACAACTATTTAGATCTTGCCATTGCTAATTATGGTACAAACAATGTGGGAATACTTTTTGGTTATGCCAATAATACTTTTCAAAACCTGGTGATTCTTTCAACTGGCTACAATTCTCGTCCATCCTCAATTACTGCTGGTCACTTCAATGACGATAATCTTCTTGATATTGCTGTCGCCAATTCTGGAACTAAAACAATAGGTGTATTTCGAAGCAAGGGCAATGGATCATTTGCAAATCAAACAATCTATTCCATCGATCCCTCTTTTCCATACTCAATTGACGTTGGTGATTTTAATGACGATCATCGACTAGATATAGTTGTCACCAATATAGGCTCTAATAAAATAGGAATACTTCTTGGATATGGAGACGGCACCTTTGCAAGTTCCATAACGTATTTAACTGGATCTAATTCTTCTATCTCGTTTGGTGTAAGTGATTTCAACAAAGACAATCGACTGGATATTGTTGTCGTTAACAATGATACCGGTGCTCTAAATATCCTATTTGGTCATTTTGAAGACTTTTCAGATCAAATGACTTATCCAACTGGTGACTATCCACGGTCTGTAGCAATTGGTGATTTTAATAACGACACTCGACTAGATATCCTCGTTGCAAATTCAGATAGCGGTAATGTGAGTGTTCTTCTTGGATATGGAAATGGTTCTTTTGTAAATCAAATGACATATTCAACTGGTGTTACACCACGGTCTGTAGCCATTGGTGATTTCAATAACGACACTCGACTGGATATCGCTGTTGCGAATTGGGGTAGCAATGATGTAAGTGTTCTTCTTGGCTATGGAAATGGCTCCTTTGCAAATCAAATGACATATCGAACTGGTGTTAGTCCAAACTCTATAGCTATTGGTGATTTCAACAACGACACTCG
>JAJEKB010021035.1:842270-890154 GCA_022393335.1 Macrotrachela quadricornifera
GTTAGTCCAAACTCTATAGCTATTGGTGATTTCAACAACGACACTCGGCTAGATATCGTTGTTGCAAATGAGTTTAGTCATGATGTAAGTGTTCTTCTTGGACATGGAAATGGTTCTTTTGTAAATAAAATGTCATATTTAACTAATCTTTGTCCCTCGTCTGTAGCTATTAGTGATATCAACAACGACAACCGACCAGATATCGTTGTTGCCAATCGGGTTAGCGATGATGTAAGTGTTCTTCTTGGATATGGAAATGGTTCTTTTGCAAAACAAATGACATATTCAACTGGTCGTAGTCCACAGTCTGTAGCCATTGGTGATTTCAACAATGACATTCAACTAGATATCGTTGTTGCCAATGAGTATAGCAATGATGTGAGCGTATTACTACAATATAACAGGGGAGCTCTTGAAGTTAGATTAACTTATGCACCTAGTGGTGGTTCTCATTTACGATGTCTTGCAGTTAGCGATACAAATCAGGATAATCAATTAGATATCGTTGTTGCTAATTACGGTACGAATAACATAGGTGTTCTTCTGGGTTATGGAAATGGCAGTTTCGAAAGACAAATGATGTACAATCTTGACCCAAATTCTCAGCCGTCATATGTGGCTCTTGGTGATTTCAATGGTGATACTCAGCTTGATATTGCTGTAGCCAGTGGTGGTACCAATATGGTAGATATCTTGCTTGGAAATGGAAAGGGGACATTTACAAGGCAGATAAATTATGGAAACATTTTAGATTTCTCTCCTTTTACCGTCATTTCTGGTGATTTTAATCATGATAACCAATCAGAAATTGTTGTCGCATATGATAACAGCGATAATGTCGATATCTTTACTCCATTCAACACAGCATCTTTTGTAAATCAAATGACATATTCAACTGGTTTTTTTCCACTGTGTGTAGCTATTGGTGATTTCAACAACGACACTCGACTGGATATCGCTGTTGTAAATGTGGGTAGCGATGATGTGAGTGTTCTTATTGGATATGGAAATGGCTCCTTTGCGAATCAAATGAAATATGCAACTGGCGCTGGTCCACGGTTTGTAGCCATTGGTGATTTCAACAACGACACTCGACTAGATATCGTTGTTGCAAATTTAGATAGCAATGATGTAAGTGTTCTTCTTGGATATGGAAATGGCTCCTTTGCAAATCAAATGAAATATTTAACTGGATCTTATCCACAGTCTGTAGCTATTGGTGATTTTAACAACGACACTCGGCTAGATATCGTTGTTGCCAATGCGTATAGCGATGATGTGAGTGTTCTTCTTGGATATGGAAATGGCTCCTTTGCAAATCAAATGACATATCAAACTGGTGACTTTCCACTGTCTGTAGCTATTGGTGATTTTAACAACGACACTCGGCTAGATATCGTTGTTGTAAATGTGGGTAGCGATAATGTGAGTGTTCTTCTTGGATATGGAAATGGCTCCTTTGCAAATCAAATGACATATCGAACTGGTGCTAGTCCAAACTCTATAGCTATTGATGATTTCAACAACGATACTCGACTAGATATCGTTGTTACCAATCGGGGTAGCAATGATGTAAGTGTTCTTCTTGGATATGGAAACGGCTCTTTTGCAAATCAAATGACATATCAAACTGGTCGTCGTCCAACGTCTGTAGCTGTTGGTGATTTTAACAACGACACTCGACTGGATATCGCTGTTGCCAATTGGGGTAGCAATGATGTAAGTGTTCTTCTTGGATATGGAAATGGTTCTTTTGCAAATCAAATGACATATCGAACTGGTCGTCGTCCAACGTCTGTAGCTGTTGGTGATTTTAACAACGACACTCGACTGGATATCGCTGTTGTCAATTCTCTTGGAAATAATGTGAGTGTTCTTCTTGGAAACATAAATATAGTTTTTATGAAACATATGATGCTGAGAACCGGCTTTGGTTCTCGACCACGATCATGCGTCATTGCCGATTTGAACAATGATTATGAAATGGATATCGCCGTTGTGAATTCAGGCACTCATAATATTGGTATTTTCATTGGCTACGGTAACATTTCTTTTGGAGATCAAACGGTATACTCAACTGGCCCAGATTCGTCTCCATATGCTATAGCCATTGGCGATTTTAATAATGATGTGCAAATGGATATTGTCGTTGTTAATCATAAATCCAATAGTGTAGGTATTTTTCTTGGATGTTCTAATGGTTCTTTTAGAAATCAAACAACATATTCAACTGGTCCGTATTCATCTCCATACTTTATAGCTGTTGGTGATTTGAACAACGACAATCGGTTAGACGTCATCGTCGTGAATTATGATACTAACAACTTAGGTTTACTCCTTGGGAAAGGCGATGGCAGTTTTTCAACAGTGATTTTGTTTCCAATGGACTATGGATCTCATCCATTCTACGTTGTTGTTAATGATTTTAATAATGATAGAAAGCTAGATTTTGCTGTGGCAACTGATGGGACTGATAGTTTACATGTTTTCTTACAGACATGTTCGTCTTTTATGTGAAATTTTTTTTTGAATTGTTCCGTTAACCCTTGCGTTACAAGTGTTTTTTATAGCTAGATCTTTCATTTTTCGTTCTAAAATAGTGTTTCTTAAGCTTCATTAATATAGAAAAGGGTTTAAAGTTGCTTTATGGTATGATAATCTCCAAAACAACTTATCACGTAAAGTTCACCGTTAAAAATATCGCAGTGATAGAGAATACATCGTATTTCACGATGTTGAACATTGCAGAATCAGTTCGGCCAAATTTCTGGAATTCCCAGAATTGAGTCCCCTTTGAATTACGTGTGATTCCTAGGTATGCAGACCAATTCCGCATCGATCTAATTTCTGAAATTTCGTTTCGGAAGCACCGTCCACCTACACCGTAATACTGTGTTGCGTGATTGATGATTCGTATCCGAAATGAGTCAGCAATTCCAACAACACAACTATTTGATATATCTGATCCATTTTCAAGAACATTAAGAAACGATAATTTGATAGTTCTAGACGAAATCATTACACGACGATAGAGAATTATTTTATTTGGAACATACGAATAATTAAAAATGCTTTTTTCAGCTGATATTATACTTATGGACGGAACTTTTTCAAGTTGTTCCGCTACATTCGATCAAATTTGAACAATGTGATTTATTAACTGTTTTTCTCCATCACTTATACCTATATAATTCTTTATTTAGCATTTCCGTGCATTTTCATGCATTTTGCCATCTAAACACAAAAATACCTATTAGTTTTTGTTCCAAAAATTAAAATCAATTGCTGCACTAATGAATTTGAATGTTGCACCAAAAACGATCATGTCGGATTTTGTACTAGCTTTACTTGGTGTTGTTAACCCTTTCACCGTGATTCGATTTTCATAGAAAGTACCATCTCTAAATTCGTTTTATTACAAAACAAAATATACCACAAGATGCAGCGTGAAACTCTGTACAATCTACATCGTAAAGCTTATTTCGATTCTATACCTTTTGTATTCAAAAAAGGCAAAACTGTGTGGGAGCAATCGTTGAGGTTCCAAAAATTGATCGTATCGAGTTTTGCTTTTTTTGAAAACAAAGGTATACAATCGTAATAAGCTTTACAATGTAGATTGCAGAGCGCTTCACATTGCATCTTGTAGTATATTTTATTTTTCCTTACGAAACCATATTAGATGATAAAAAGATCAAATAAGAAACATGAAATTTCACATTCGTGTGGAAACAAAATGATATTTTTTTTAACCTAGAAAACAAGTCAGACAGAGTTTTATATTCTTTCAAAACAAAAGTTAGAATATGAAATGCAAAGTGGGACCCATCGGTGGGTCCCATCGCTGTGAAAGGGTTAATCACCAAATTATTTTGAAAAAACAAACAAAAGAAAAGATAAAAAAATAACACTTTAGTTGAAGGTGACGCAAATGTGCGTTACAATATTTTCTAAGTGCGTTAAATCCTAAAGATTCATATCTAGTTTCAATTATCAGGAAATCATTTACTATACATTTTGTTTGTGTAATTTGGGTTATAAATTTATATGATCTGGTAATTAACAACATATAATAAATATAATACAACTGAATTCCATGAAAAACATGTTAGAGTCTAAAATTTTCATAATAAATTTTTATGTTTACGTATGGAAACCTCTTTCATTGTATAAAACTGTTAAGAGTTTTGTAAGATCATTTCAAAGCATTCTACTCTATCATACAGGTATCATAGGTTTCGTAGACTATGAATCTCCTTTTTTTTACAAGCAAAACTATCAAAAATTCTCTACAAACCATACAGAACTATTCTTTATCTTGCCAAATCATACGGAATTTCGTAAGGAAAATATGAAATTTTGTTTTTATCATTCTATGGAAATATGAAAGATATTATAACTAAAACTGATTTACATCATTTGGTGCTGTTCATGGGCGAATTAAGCAAACAAACCCATCGTTTCTTTTCATTATTCTTCAGTCATCACAAAATGCCAAAATGACTTTGCCAGTTTGCAATCTATTTTAATTTAATATTTGTGATTAACGAAGACTTTTGTTGTAAAAAACCAACTTTTCTTGAAATAATAACTCAGGTCGAAGCGTACGGACAGGATCCGGTCAGAATTCACCGGATCAGGGAAGCAGTATTCCGGGTTGGAATTTGTCGTATATGTCCGGTTCCATAGTCACCATTTTGCGTACTGTTCCGGCTGTTCCCTATATTCAGAATTGGTACTCATATATATGCCAACCATACCTGGCTGATCCGAGCTAACAATAGGAATCTCAAGCTCTGTGTTAAACCATATAATCTTTTGACTAATAAATCGATCTCTTATTAAAAATGATGTTTCTTTGTTTAGCATTTTCTTACGACCCATTGTTATAAAAAGTTTGACCAAAAATCAACGTCCAATAATAACATCAGAAACTGAAAATATACTGTAAATTGATCAAAATTTTGTGACTTAAATTGATTAGGATCTCTTTTAATTAGAAAGTTAAAAAAAGCAATCTATTTTACAACAGTACATGATTGGGAAATTTATGTCAACTATTTCATTAAACCAACATAACATCTTTTCAACTATTTTTTTTATCTGCTGCACTATGATATACCGAGAAACTCATAAAAAACAACCTAAATTTTAGCACAACTAATGAAGCGAATTATGAGACTCCACGAAGGCTTTCATCGATGTAAAAAACATTCATATCACTTCCACATCTCAGACGTTGATGACTACTGAAAAGAAATCTGACTTCCTCTTATAAAATAGCTGAAATGAAGAGTGCGATAATATACTATCTCGTATAACTGATGTCAACAAAAACAATTTTCCGAAAGATCTTTTGTACTATACAAATGTTTCATTGAGGCTTCAGTTCGACTACCCACTCAAAAATTGTTTTTGAACATGTCACTCTAAATACGGGAGCCCATTTGAGGTGTTTCGCATACACTGTAATATTTTTGTTTTGTATGAAAAATACTTTAGGTAAGATTTTTTTATTCATTTTAATAAGATGAAAAGTCATTTTGAGTCTCATTTGAACTTAGGCAAAACGCGAAGTGTAAGGATAGATTATCTTGTATATATAAGGTTGAGAGATAAAGAAAATTTTGTCGTATAGATCTTCTGTAGTATGCAGGTGTCTCATTGAGGATTTACTTTGACTACCTATTGAGCGTTCTGGTTTGACTATTTCGGTCTATATCTGGGAGTGAGTGTTAGATATTGAGAATGCAGTTTTCCATATATTTGTGGTATGATATGTATTTCAGGAACAGTTTGGTTTCCTAAGCCTCATGCTTAACTTCACCATCAACTATACACTATTTGTAAAATAAGTTGATTAGCCTAGTCATTGAAGTACTAGGCTTGGTTACTAGAGTTCCGGATTGAATAGGGTCGATGAAACTTTTAACACATATGAGGGTTATGATTATTACGCATTAGTGTTTAGGTCTTTGAGAAGTCTAAATTAGACCCTTGCATTCTTATGAAGATATGATCGCTATTCATTAGCTCATGTTTTAGAGAAGTCTCAAAGAAACTTCTATATTTTATCCGAGGCATGATATAAATTAGTTGAGATCATTGAGAAGCCTCAATTAGACCTTTACTTTGTCTGGGAGGTATAGTTAAGAGTCATTAGAACATATCATTGAAAAGGCTCAATGAAACTTTTACTTTCTAGCGTAGCTATGGTATTAATCAATTTAGATCATTGAGAAGCCTCAATGAGACTTTTATTTGGTATCAAAGATTTGATATTTATTGATTTAGATCATTTAAAACCGTTAATGAGATTTTTACCTTCTGCCGGAGGTACAATATTACTTAGTTTGAATCATTGAGAAGCATCAATGGAATTTTACCTTCTATTGGAGATATCATTACTACTTACTAGAGTAGATTGTTGAAACGTCTTAATAGAGGTTCAGGAGACTTTTGACTATGAAAAAGACATTTTTGAGCATTGCATCTGATTGTAAATTTTTGAGATTTATTATTATAATGTATTGAAATTTTGTTCAAATGGTCTTTGTCGTTGTGGAGGATTCATTATTTTGAGAAAGTCTTTAGAATGTTCATGCGGGAAACGGTATCTTTTCTGGTTTTTTTCGAACGTTCACAAGATAATTCTGCTATGGTTCCAGAGGGATCCGGGTTGTTTTACGACCATATCCTGTGGATTCCTTGGTTTTTTCCGACAGGATACGCTATCGATCCGTTTGTTTTCCAGCTTGCGGAAATGCTTGGAATACACCGTTTCCGGAGGTCGGAATCTTCGACCTGGGAGATATTCTTTCGATGCTGCATCCATTACTGATATTAGCTACTCGAAAAAATATTTTGTCTGTTTACTTATGTATCTCTTAGTCAAAGTTTATCTTGAATAATCAAAATCATGTCTCTTTTCGCGGAACTAAACTTACAGTATTCATTACATAGAATATCTGAATAACAATTCTGAATGAAGAAACAAAACATCAATATTTGTTCTTCTCTTTAGAAGATCTTATCTATTCTACCATCTATATAAATCTATGATAATGCATACTGCAAGATAAAAAAAACACGTTGTGCAAAAATATTTGACTTTTTTTTCCTCACAATGGCTAAAAGATCAATTGTAATGAAATTTGAATTATTACCCAATGAGATTTTAATGGAATGCTTTGTATATCTTAGTGCATCTGAACTTTTCTATGCATTTGATCGATTGAATTATCGATTTTATCAATTGATTCGAAATATCCAATTACATCTCAATTTTCATAATGTTCGAAAGTCAATGTTTGATCGATTTTGTAAAAGAATGTTATCAGAACCAGAAATTAAAAATCAAATTTATTCAATGCATTTATCGAATAAATATACACATGATCAAATCGAAAAATTTCTATCATTATTTTCAATCGATCAATTTGTTCATCTTCAATCATTAACATTGACTCAACTTGATTTCGAAAATGCAAGAAAATTGGAATCAATGGTATCATCTATATCTACATTAGACTCTTTTCATTTGTTCGATTCTATCGAGATGGATAATGATGAATTCATTTCCCTAGTAGCATCAAAAGTACGAACAATATCGGTCGATACATTAGTAGTTTTTCCAGAGTGGGTTCAAAGATATGATTCAATTATAAATTTAACATTATCATCAAGTGAAGTATTTGACTTGTGCCAAATAATGACAGAAATGCCAATGTTACAATATTTACATGTTAAACATTGCCGTTGTATGTTTAAATCATATAAAAGACAAACATGTTATAAACCGTTTTATGCTGCTCATCTCAAACAATTAATATTTGATCGATTCGAGTTTGGATTTGGTGTACTTGAAATGCTATTACATGGAACACCTCATTTAAAAAGTTTAACAATATCTTCAGATCCTTATTGGAAGACCATAATGGATGCAACTCAATGGGAGCATTTGATTTCGACTTCATTGCGTAATTTAAAGATTTTTAATTTCAGATTCGAACATGAGCGTGAAGATATTGAAGGTGATTTTAATAATGTATTTGAAGCATTTCAAAATGATTTTTGGCATAAACAACATCATTGGTATACAGATTATTTATTAACAAAACATTCATTGTTTATCTATACGACATCGTATACATTCTCTATGTACCAATTAAAAACCTTTTCATACGGAGATATTTACATAAATTCAAACAGATTCGATAATCTGACAGAGTTAACATTGTTCCAACAAGCAATGGAACAAAAATGTCGATCTTATTTTCGCAAGATAATTTCATTTGAATTAGAGGGTCCTCTAAACGAAGAAATTTATTTAAAAACAAAACAAATTAATATTCTGACAAAAATGATTAGTTTATGGAATTTGAAGGAATTAAAAATTTCATCAAAATTCAAACTAGAATCATCATCCGTATTATTATGTATACTAAGAGAAGCACCACAATTATCATCAATAACCATGGATCAGAAAATGTTAATTTCATTGTTGAATGATCATGAATTATGCAAATATTTAAATAAAACTGTTAAAAAATTAGTTTTATCTTATGATCCGAGTTATTCTCCAAAAGTATTTGATAATTATGGAGAATTAAGAATATTTTGTAAAACATTTTCCAATGTTGAAATTCTTCAATGTTATGTGGATAAAAGAACTGAATTTATATTTATGTTGAATGAACTATCAAAATTGTTACATATTACAGCTTTTATCAAAATATCAGAGAATCCGAAAAAAGTTAAATTATGGATTAATAATGAATTAATAAAACTAAATGTTAATTATATAATCGAGAAACATTTATGGCATCATGATAAAACTCGGGTGATAGTTCATATTTGGATGGGCTGAAAGATTGATTGATTTGATTTTTTTTCTTATTTTATAATTGAGAATAAATTGTTCATGATAGTGTTCTTTGTAATACTTTTGCTTTATCACAGTTATCACTTTTTTCTTGGATCTACGTAGTGTTGAAATCGAATATGATGAGGATCATGTAAAGGTCACACAAGCACGAGAAAGAAAAATGCTTCATGAGAATATCTAGCATGACCGTTGAATGGATGATGAAGATGATATTGAATTACTGAAAGACAAAAAGAAAAAAATCGCTCAGATTTGTTCACTGTTTACTTTGCATCACCCATACGCATTTATAGTTTCTATTAAAATATACATCACAAGGCAACGTTCTACATAATTACAATAAAAATGAACAATCAATTGAACTGTCACTGTCATCTCTATTGGCTACTTTTTTTCGTAGTCGATGTCCCTATCATTAGCGGTTTTGTAAACAATGGAGACACGAACTCAACATCGGTGTTCTTTTGATGGTCTGAGAGATTTGGTTGGAATTTTCAATCAACTCGCTGTTTAGAACCTAGCTATCGCCAAAAGATGGGCTCTAAACAGCTTGAAAACGTCGGTATGTTCTCTCGTAAAGATTAGATGTACCACCTCATAGTGGCCAACCAAGTGGACATGACCTCAAGTACTATTTTCCAATATCTAAATATTGTAATGTAAAAGGCTTATTTATAACTATATCATGATGATGTTCTTCTTGTTATTTACTTAATTTTTTCTTTCAAAACTTTATTGTTGACAACGTATATATAAATATGTTGATTGAGGTTCTGTTAGACTGGAATGACATTGAATCCAGCACGAGGAAAATGAACATTGATATTGCCTGCCTTATCATCAGAGAGACGTAGTACAATCTCGTAATTATCTGCTGCAACGAATGTTCCTTCGACTGGTACACAACCCATATCGTCGGGTGTAACTTGTAGATGTTGTCCTACATGCCATTCGCTCTTTGATCGATTTTCAATGTATTTTGGCTCAATTGGCTCGGCTGTTTTGGCCACATCAAATGCCTCTTCCATAGTCATCTCTTTGCTCGTACCATGTCCATATGCAGCTATACGCTCGAACCACGAAAGTAATTTTGGCTCATTGAGTTGTGGCAAGAGAACTTTGGCTTCATTTGGTATATTTTTCTTTATAAACCAAAATAGATGATAGGCAGTAACATCGAATGCAGATGGTGATGAATCTCCGATCAGAAAGTCACGTCCATCAGCCAACATATCGGTGAGCCATACGAGATGTGCTTTGATACGTTGTATATTCAATGGTACATCTTTTTCATTATCTTCCTTAGCCAAACTATATTGAGGAGCAAATTTTTTTCGATCTTCAATTAATTGCTTGGGTAATTTGTCGCCATGAAGACCAGCCCACAGTGTGATTATCGGCACAAACATCGTCTTGTCCCATCACCAGCATAGAGGCTCTGTTAGACTGTTTGAAAAGATTACAGGTGAATTGGGTCGAAGACGATCAAGCGTGCGCAATATCAGATGAGTGTCGCAGTACACATCAGCACTAGGGGCGTAACCAGGAATTTCTCGTAGGGGGGGCTCGGCCCCTATAATTTTTTGTAAAACTAAATAACAACAATCTAACCAGGGAAGGTCTCCAACTGATCCACCTCGATTTTTGTGATATTTTGCCCATATGTAGGGGACATTATGCTAAGAAAAAGCCTAAGAGGATTTGGGCCCATAAGCCTTTTATCTGGAGTTATGGGTGTTTTACTGAAATTTCTGTCTATAGGAAGGTCTCCACCAAAAAATTAAATATCAGTATTCCGAGATGAAACTTTGGCCTCAGGTAGGTCTAGTCGTACGTAGAATGTCCTGAAAATTTCAACTCAAAAGAATGTTTCCTTCCCAAAATACCAAAGCTTGAACCAACCAACAATTCTGGCACCTCTCCTACAATATAGTGGATTTTTTTAAGCTTTGGTAGTTTGGGAAGGAAACATTCTTTTGAGTTGAAATTTTCAGGACATTCTACGTACGACTAGACCTACCTGAGGCCAAAGTTTCATCTCGGAATACTGATATTTAATTTTTTGGTGGAGACCTTCCTATAGACAGAAATTTCAGTAAAACACCCATAACTCCAGATAAAAGGCTTATGGGCCCAAATCCTCTTAGGCTTTTTCTTAGCATAATGTCCCCTACATATAGGCAAAATATCACAAAAATCGGAGTGGATCAGTTGGAGACCTTTTCTCCCCGTGTCTTCAAAATCGTCACAAATCGACGATTTAATCGCGATTTAGCACCCGATTAATCGTAAGATTTATCGCGATAAATCGCAATTTCGATGAAAACCGTATTTAATCACGATTTATGTGGCGATTTGTTTTGATAAAATCGCGATTAAATCGTTCGAATTGACGATTTTTTTGGGATCCAAAAAACAATCATCAAAAGTGACAGAATTTTGATCAAAGAGATGATTTAACATAGTTTTGTGTTACATTCTTCACCGTGTCAAAATCCCACAAAAATGAACGATTTAATCGCGATTTAGTACCCGATTAATTGTGAAATTTATCGCGATATAATCGCAAAGAAAAAAAGTTTTTGCCATTTTCTTCTGGAATACCGGTGATTCGTAGTTATTTCGAAAAAATAAGCATTTTATGTTGGCAATACCATCGTCGATTTCTTTGAAAATCGCGATTCATCGCCCAAACCGAGGCGATTTTGAAGATATGGGTCGTGAGATGAATTAAATAACTGTGGAAAAATATTATCATTGTTGAATTCACTGGGTGGTTCATCAGGTGGCTTATTTTTCTTTTGTGTTGATGAAGAAACGTAAGGATCAAGAGTCTTTCGTTTAGTATTCTCCATGATTCAGGTATAATGTTTGAAAAAAAATTCTGTCATACAACTGAAGCTACGAGAACACTTTTCATTCACACAGCGTAATTAGATGAAACATTGTTTTGTTATTCTGTTTTATGATTATAATGGACATCACGTTCTTTGATCCTATACTAATTGACAAGATATACATATGTTATGTATGAAAGAGTACGATAAATGTGTAAATAACGATTAATTCTATTTTCTCTCTACAGAGGAATAATATATTCAATGATTTCCTTAATTAATGATTAATGTGGATATTAACACCAAAAAGAAAAAAAATTCGTAGGGGGGGCTGGGCCCCCCCTCGCCCCCGTCTGGTTACGCGCCTAATCAGCACCCACTTGAAGAACCGGCACGCGTCGATAACCACCTGTTAGAGCCTCGAGATGAGGCCGTGGGGGTGTCATATCAATAATCACAGAACGCCAATTCAACTTCTTCAAACCCATTGCCATTCGTACTTTCTCAGCATATGGTGATATTGGATAGTGATATAGAATCAATTCTTCAGACATATTAGCAATACTCTGTTAATTACAGAAAAAATATCAAGAAATAAATAGATATAAACGTGGTGTGTTTTTTACATACATAATAGCAAGTAAAAGATAAAGAAAGGGGTATATTCGTGGCAAAAGGTAAGGACACAGAATGACGAAAGAATGTTTGATTATTTCAACGGCAAATGGGTGATATTTTTTTTGCTCTCTTTCTTTCTCCTTGTACGGCAATAACGGCTTACTTGTCGTGATATTTGCTCATAATGCAATTCAGAGACGCAGAAATAATATACAATGTTGTGATATCGTATGGCAAAAGTAAAAATCGATGTTTTTTTTTGTAAAATGAAATAGTGAAGGCTAATGTATGAGTAAATATAGATAAAATATGTCAACTCTCAAGTCCTATACTATTTTATTCTTCGATATCGTTGTCCTAAGTCAACATATAAGCGTAACAGGTAATGATCAAGTAGGTGTTATGCAAAATTTCAATTAGGAAAATGGTTCATGTTCAATTATTCCTGATCATGTGTTGTATGCTCAATGATCTGTATCTGCAAATGCTATTTTACCTGAACACGTTCAAACAACTATAACATTTGTTAGTCGAAGAAATCTTCGTTTAGTTATTAAAACAACTGAACGTGATTATTTGAGTCGATCAATAGCAGCTGGATCACTTCTTATTTGGCTTCATCACATGAAAAATATAACATTAATCAATCAATATGCATCATGCACTAGTGGAGCATCGAGTACTGTCGATGCTGCCGGCGACTACTTACAAGGAGGTGGCCATGGACCATTGACACATTGGAAGGTTTTGACAGTTGATAATATACTCGAATTTGATGTTGTCACAGCTGATGGTCAACGTCAAACGGTCAATACTTGTCAAAACACTGGTTTATTATGGGCATTATGAGGTGGACGTGGTGAAACGTTTGCCTTTGTACTCTTAGTGGCACCATCTACTTTATAGTCGCTTATTACAACTTCAATGCACCGAATGAAGATCACTAGGCTATTTTTATCCGTGATTTTATTCGATTCATACTGACATTAGCCGATGATGGATGGTGCGGTTATTTTTACATATCGGATATGAATATTGGTGCGACTCTTATTTGACTCAATGATAATGTGACTAAAGCAAATAAAACATTCAATAGATTCTTGAATAATAATACAGATTTACAAATCATGCACACATATCTCTTCATTCTTTTCCCTCATTTTATGAATTTTTCTATCATGTGCGTACATAATACAGTTCAATAGGTGCCAATGTTCTACTCGGTTCATGTCTTATGTCCGAAATAATTGTTCGAAATTAACCCGATCAATTTGCAAAAATATTTAATCAAATTAAAGGTCGAAGGGAACATCAATCAATTCTTGTTGGACATCTTGTTGTCAGTGTTCAAGCGCCCTATGTGATAAATACAAGCATTAATCTGGTATAGCATGCAAGCCTTCTCCATATAGTCTATGTACACTTTTGGTCCGGCGGAATATCTATGAATGATCGACTTAAAACAATTAAACAAACAGTTGATCCATCTAAATTATTTATTTGTGGATGTTTCCATGAGATCTCTACCACGTTTACATCGAGTATTTTCAAATCGATTGAAACTTTCATTAATACATGGAAGAGTACCCTGTATAACATTTCCATATTTTTTATATAAAATAATAAAAAGTGACATTTATCTTTTTAAAGATTGATTTAAGCTGAAGACATAGATTTAAATTATATTACGGAGAGTAATCCTATAAGGTATTTTGTAGGAAATCAACTGTTCTACAAGATACACTTCACCCGAACTCTCGGATTTTGTATTTGATAAAATGCGAAACATAGGACGATAAACAATCCCTTTTTTAAAATATTTTAAAGAAAACTGTACTCATAGAGTCCACCATATTTTGATAGAAAAATGTTTGTGAAAAGATGTTATATTAATGAAGATGGTAGGACGACATGCGAAAACATAGTTTTCGAGAAAAAAAATTTTGCATCGAAAAACGACTGTACCCTATCTTCGCCTATTTTTCTATACAAAAATTTGCTCATGGTCACCTTGGGGTGAAGTTTTGATGGAAATAAATTTGTGTTGAATACTATGTTATTTGATGCATTTTTTTTGTACTGATTCCGAATATACTATTTATTTTTCTATGAAGTTATTTTTAATAGATTTGTATGGTTTCACATGCTGCCCTACCATCTTGGTTAATAAATTGATAAATGTTTGTTCAGAATATGGTGGACTCTATGAATACAGTTTTCTTTAAAATACTTTAAAAAAGAGGATTTTTGTCAAATAGAAAATCTGAGAGTTCGGATGGAGTGCATCTTGTAGAATAGTTGATTCTCTACAAAATACCTTATAGGATTACTCTCTGTAATTCAATTTTACGAAGATTTTTTAGTGAAAAGATACACAAGAGTATATATTCATACATATAGGATGATATCCCGAAGATCCTGACTTAATATAATTTGAATCTATATCTTCAGCTCAAATCAATCTTAGAAAAGATAAATGTCACTTTTTATTATTTTATATAAAAAATATGGAAATGTTATACAGGGTACTCTTCCATGTATTAATGAATTTTAGAATCTCAACTAGTACGTTTTTCATATCACATTACGATCTAGAAATCCTGAAAGTTTCAATCGATTTGGAAATACTCGATATAAACATGGTAGAGATTCCATATATATATTTGAAATGAAATACAATAAGAAAAAAGCACTGAATGTCTTGATTTTAGTCTATTTTATCACTACCATCTCGTCAATAGATCCAGTATCTTCAAGATGATTATTGATTCGGATAGATTTTCTATTTAACTCTAGCACAGCAATCTCAACAGCTGGTTGAACTCTAATATTTTGTTCTTGGTGCTTAGTGCATGATCGATGAATGAATCGATAGATGAATATCAATATTTCAACGATTGCAATTAAACTGAATCCAATCCATCTAGAAGAAAGATAAGAAAAACATATAATTATATTGTAATGAAAATGCTTTTTCTCTAGCTATTATTTTTCTGCACTATCCTTCTTGATGAGAGATCATTCTGCTCTGCTTGCCAGAATTACGAAGTTTTTCAATAAATTCTACTTACAAGACTGTCTGCCCTCCAATCGCTGAGATTAATTGATCCATTGTTTTATCTAAGATATAACAAATAAATTAATTGAGGTTTTTGATAGAAAAACGAATTTCAAACTGACGAGGCTGTTCTACATAACTCTTCACGTTGTAGGTTGATTTAATAACTTTGACCGCAAGATAATTACGATCGATATACGTTTTATAATTCGATGACCAATCTGATACTAGTGTGACATTTTTAAATTGTTGCTCGATTTGTTGTTTAATCAATGGATAATTCCAAGTTGTAGGCGCTCTAGAAAAAACAAATGTATCAGAAAAGATATTTTTCAAAGAAAAGAAAATTGTTCTGTACTTGACCGATGAAGAGATAACTTTATACTTCACTATTTCACATTCTTGTAAACAATGTGAACAGTATTGATCCTGTATAGATTGATTTAAGTTGAATATAATCTTCGCCTTCTGAACGCACGACGAATTTGAACAGAGTTTCGTATTGATGACTTCATTATTGATATAAATACTATTATACATCCAGATAGTACTATCTGTGCAATTACATTGTTCATAGATAAATGCTTGTTGACAGAGTATATAACAAACTTGCTGAGAATACTGATAATCAGCACCGTATTTCCCAAAGAGTATTCTCATATCAGGTCGAATTTCAGTGGTACAAGGAGTATAAGGTGAATCGAGATAGTTAATTTGACTTTTTGTGTAGAGTAAGATATGTTGACGATTTGGTTTCAATTGTATACCTTGTTTTTCAATTTGGGGTAGCTGGTGATTATCATTGATCTACGAGGAGAGAAGCAAGACATGATCTCGATTTTCATCAAGAAATTATTTCAACGCACTCACCATAACAACCATACCACTTTTTCCGTGTAAATTTCCAACATATAGTTGACTTTGTGCATACAACTGTAAATCTAACTCTCCACTGCCACCATTCTCCGTTGTCACTCTCAAATCATTCATTGTTTTATTGATAGTCTTCACATTAAAAGTGTAACAGGAACCGTAGGCATAGGAGTAGAACCAAGTGAAATCTGAATCGTTACACTGCTGTGAGTTGTACAGACAATTCAACAGTATTACATCCAATGTATAGGTTAACCCGATGAGTCCTTTCGCTGGTACACCATTATTTATTAAACTGAGTAGAAATGGATAGGCTTCGTTGAAAAGTTCAAGTGAAAGTGTCTGCGAGTAGTTATTGCTTGTAATCAGACCCTGATTATAGAGATAATCGATCAACGGCTGTTGTAAAAGATCACTGCGTAGCGCAGCACTATTGCAGATGGTAACACTTGGAAATGTGCTTTGATAATTGGAGAGAAATTGAAGATCAATTTTCGATTTATATTCACAGTAGTCAATAAGATTAAGAGCACACAAATAGATCATCACAGATAGACAGAGAACAAAAGCAAATATCCAAAAGAGACTTGCAAGAAGATTATCTGCTTCAGAGATATTTTTTAATCCATCGATGGTAGAGTTGGTAAGAAACTCTCTAATAATTGAACGTCGTCGTCGATGGTGTCGAGGCTGTGAAACTGCGTTTGGTATCATCTAATAATGGTAACCTGTCTATTGAACTGTGTTTTAATCCTTTCCAGCCAGATACCAGAAGATAGCAAGCAAGAAATTTTCCTTCTATATATTCTTTATCTTTTAGATGTGAGGGTTATCGAATTCTAACTTGTAAAAGGTGAATTATTTTTCTTCAATAGAAGTTCAATAATTTGCTGTTGGTTTTAGTTCAAACCGTTCAACGAAAGCACACTTTGTTCATCTACCCATTCCTTACAGTATTATGGTAAGATGTATTCCAATAGTATAGGGTGGTTCAAAAGTCAGTATACAGAACAAAGAGTCTCTCTAATGCATATCTTTATGGATATGAACCTTGCGCATGCCTCCATCATTGGTAAAAATTTCAGCTCGTTCACTTGAGCCGCCCTATACTCAGAAGCGTATCGAAACAGTGCAACTTTCACCTATTCTTCTTAGAGAAGCTCATGAATTTGTTGAGGTTCTAACAAGATTCGTAATTTTTCACAACAGTTTTAAAAGGAAAAGTAGAATATGCTGTAAACATTGTTAGAATCTCACTAAATTCGTGAACTTCTCTAGGAAGAATAGGCGAGATTTGCACTATTTTGGTAAGTTTTTGAGTATTATTGGAATATATTTCATCTTAGCGCTGTAAGAGACGCGAAGACCAACAAAGTATGCTTTCACTTGATAGTTTGGACTAAAAGTAGCAGCAAATTATTGAACTCCAATTTGTTGTACTCTTACTGCTAGATGTTCCCAAATGGCACTATGCTTGCATTTCATTCTTTGGGTATACTGTGTCATTCATTTGATTGGTAAAATAGATAATGGATCTGGAGAGAAAAATTAATCACTGGTTACTTCTCGAATCGGATGCTCGGACAAATACAAAACAGACCATTTTGACTCGGAGGCTATTTCGGGTCTTGGCGGCAGAATTTATTCCTCTCGTTAATAATAGCTTTCTTCTCTTTTGAGAGCACATAGATTTACCCTGAAATGCGTGCAATTAATTATCAAATCAGTTGAAGAACTATATTTCATCACTCTAAGTTATATTCTAAGGGGGGTATTGACAAAGTGTTGCCAAATGGCAACATCCGACTAGAAAGGGTTTAAAAAGCTATTCGATTCTTTTTGTGTCTCAGAATGAGAAATAAGTTGAATGAGAGAGAGAAACAAATAAAACTAACAAAAAAAAGATTGAGAAAGAAGTCAGAGTGTGTAATTAACAGATATGTTTCTTGAACAAACAAGAAAGGAAATTAGTGACGTTTCTGCTTTTTGACAATCTGAACAAAAATCAAAAAGCGTGTTCCTAACGAGAAAAAGTAAACATCAGTTTGTTAGAAGACGTTTTAGAGAAGTAGAATGTAATCAAAGTTGAATAGTGTGCTGTTAAGATAAATAAAACCAGCAAAAAAGACACTTACAGAGTCTCTAAAAAAATTCTATTATTTGCTTTTTTGAATGAGAAACATGTAAGTACAGTATTTGTGAGATTAAAGTATGAATACTACCTACCGTTAATGCATGCCGATAGTGGAAGATCTCAATCATCATTTCTTGTAGTGAGTGTAAAAGAAGGGGAAAGAATAGATATCTTAAATTCAGTCGTATTTTAAAGTAGTTCTGTAGTGCACATCAGTTTCGAGAATACATTCCTCATGAACTAGGGTGAGGCAACAGCAAAGCTAAGCTATCAGTCACAATATATAGTAGAGAGAATGCTAGGAGTTTCAGGGTTCGCATTTAAACAGCTTTTGTTTTTTAGAAAGACGTACGTATTCGAAAAATCGTATTAGAGCGTTTTCTACTATGGTAGGACTTTTAGGTATGCTTTTTGTTTTCTTTTGTGACGAGAAACTATGGCTTTCTAAATTCGTAAGAACGGAAGCCCACAGTGAGTTCTCGTTCCTATGGATCTGAAAACCCAATGTCTTCAACAAAAAAAAAAGCAGAAAGCATGTCTAAACATGCTACCGCAATGGAAAACGCATGTATGTTCTCTGGGAACGAGAGACTAACGAATAAAACCCGAAATTGGTACTTTTTCCTATGGAGTATTTAGGGTCCCCGAATTCCTAGGGACAAAATCTGAAACTGACATCCCTATTCAAAGACAATTCTAGGCTCCTGGGTACCTATGAAGGTAATCTAGAACTGATAATTCTATTCTCAGAGAGCTCTGCATTTTCAGATTCTTAGGAACGAAACCAGAAATTGTCACTCCTATTATTTGAGAATTCTGATTTTTGAGTTCATAAGAACAAAAACCGAGACTGGCATGCCAACTTTCACACGATTTGAGTGTCTCGGGTTCCTCAGAACGGAACATGAAAATATCACCTGTAAAAAAAGCGTTGCCATGATGTCTTTCGCGTTCTTTGATGGTATCTCAGTCATAGATCATGGAATAGTGAAGGAATAATATAAATTTCTAGCTGTATATAGAGAATGGTCCAAAAGCAACCATTATGTATTGAATAAACCGTTGTTTATTATACAGGATGGTTCAAAAATTACCCACCAGTCCTTGACTGCAAATAGCCTTTGATAGAAACAAGATAGAGAGCTGCAGCTTTCACCGTTCGAAAGAGGCTGTGTTACTGCATAGTTCTATATATTATTCAACAATATCGGTTGAGCACAAAATAATCAGTCAATGATCTTCAAGAAAACACTGATAGTTCTGTGGGGTCGATGAACTGATCATTTTGGTATCAAAAGGTTGGGCATTATCGGTTGCCATTCATGATTGACAGTCATCACAAAAAAATCATGATTTACGCCTCTGTGGAAAAAGCTAATAGCGGAATTTCGACCTAAAATTTGTTCAATAAACAAGTCTCGTAGCCATTAGAAAGTCCTAAAAATATTGTATTTTTTGGAACATTCAATCTCTCGAGAATAATACATTCGGTTTGGCTGGAATTTTTAGGACATTCTAACGACTACGAGACCTATTTGTTGGAGATATTTTAGGTCGAAAATCCGCCATTAGCTTTTCCCCCAGATATCACATAGAACTACTGACTGACTATTTTCTGCCTAACCAACATCGTTGAATAATATATAGAACTGTGCAGTAATACAGCCTCTTCCGAACAGTGAAAGCCGCAACCCTCTACCTTATTTCTATCTAAGACTGGTACATAACTTTTGGATCGTCTTGTAAATACCAGATTTTAAATGAACAATCTACAGAGATGAAGACTTATTAGTAATTCATTACTAGTGACATTTTTTACATTTTTTTCTGGGCGTGAGGAGCTTCAATTTTTATCATATATTCATTTGATGAAGATCTTTTATATGTGAAAATTCCAATACTCTCTAGCTAAAACTAGTAGTGGAATGCATAAATTTTTGTATTGGATTTCTACGTACTTTCATAGTAAGTCAATCAAAAAATCACAAAGTATCCAGAAATTTTTCTTCTATATCCTATCTTGTAGAGCTTTTTTCGCTGATCATTCTAGTTAAAAATTTTTCGGATTTAATTGTGGGATGATAATGTTGCAGTCAAAATATTTACCATAAAGTAGAACATATCAGATTTTTATAGGAATATCCTGCGCAATGTTTTATCGAGATTTATTCGTCGTGTTCGCTGTCAACCGAGAAACCGACTGTAGAGTTTTGAAGAGCAAACTTTCCTCTGCAAAACCTACTATCCCATATTTCTTTAGAATATAGCCATTTTCAGACATGTAAATCGAGTTTTCGTAGCAGTTTAAGTTATTGTACAGGGTAGCCAAAAATGCTTTGTCCGTGGGGTATAGCTCTAACGACAATTGATATCAACATTGAATTTTATACCATATGAAATATTCGTGAAAAATGGGATTTATCCATACGAATCAACAAGAGCTCTAGAAATTATTTGTTGTCAAATTTTGGTAATTTCTAAAATTCATATCAGACTAGTAATAATATAAAAATTACGGAGCATCCCAACGATTTATTTACCTTTTATAGCTTAATTAATAAGGAAAAATAAACATAGTTTGACTATGCTTGCTAATTTTCTATCACAGCTGATTAGATTTCTCTCTTGTGACAGAACATTTTGTCATGCCTATAATCCGTAAATTTTAGGAATTACCAAAATTTGACAACAAATAATTTTTAGAACTCTTATTGATTCGCATGGATAGATGTCATTTTTCACGAACTTTCATTTGATATAAAATTCAATATTGATTTCAGTTGTCGGCAGAGCTATACTCATTCGAAAAGTTTTTTTACCAAAATAATCAGCAAATAAACTTCTAAAAAGTTACAAAAACTTATATATTTCAATGCTGCCGATACATATCACCACTAGTTGTAACTAGTAAGCTAAAATTTTAAGAAATAAAATATCTTGATCAGATTATCATTTAGGACTTGTTTCAGATCGCATTTCATATATAATATGAAAGAAAGAAAACAAGTTGATTAGTGTTAGTTACGCTCAAGTGACAAAATGGAAAGCAACTTGAAAAAAGAACATCCATATCTTCATCGTCGTCGTCGTTCAATCATCCATAATTTCTTTCGTCTCACTTCCATTCATGGTCTCCCGGCAATTGCACGTGGTGAGGGTCCAAGAAATATCTTCTGTTGGTCGCTCATTTTCTTCATCTTCTTCATTGTTATGATGTACTTTGTTATTGTATCAATCCTTGCCTATTTCAAATATCCGACACAAACAAATGTCGATATAACCGTCGAGTATCCAATGATCTTTCCAGCTGTCACAGTATGTAGTTACGCTGGCTTCCGTTACGATCTCTTGATCGGTCCTTTTACCAATTATATGATTGACGCTGGCCTAGCGTCAGCAAACATGTCGGCAGCAGCCATTCTGAACATTCCTGGAATAGAGTACATGATTCATCAGTTTTTTGTTGATATTGTAAATAGAAACGGAAATGTTCTTGATTATATGTTTTATTTAAACGAATTACTCTACTCATGTACATACAATGGTCTCTCATGCAACAGTAATGATTTTGTTCAGGTGAGTTGTTCTTTCTTTATTTTCTATACTTCATTTCTTCTTGCTGTTTCAATATAGTTCATATCTTCAGTATATGGATTGTGTTATACATTTAATGCAAAAAGTGATAGTGTGAATGGCAATATATCAATTCGTACGTCAGCCGATAATGGTGGACAGGGTGTGTTGGCATTGGAATTCTTCACTTATGATTATTTGAATGTTCCGCACCTAAGAGATGGCGTGGGAATTATTGTAATGGTAAGAAATTCGTGTTTTTTCTGATGGACAAGGTATGCATCATTTCCTTCTCACTTCTAGGTTCATGATAATACTCAAGTACCACAAATTGACATTAATGGGATTGGTTTGTCACCTGGTCTTGAACATACATTACAATTTTCAAAGACAATAACATCATTTCTGAGCGCACCCTATACAAATTGTACCACGAAAATTCGAGCTGATATGAAAGCAATGTTTGAAACCTATTATAATGGTACGCAATACGAGTATTCAAGACAAATATGTCTTAGCCTATGTGCACAGACTTACGTGTAAGTATTTTGAGAATAGTATACTCTTCCTAGAAAACGAACTTATTTGATATTGATACCATTTTTTTGCAGATATTTAACGTGTAATTGTACATCACCTTTATATTGGAATGTCCGTAGTGTTTTACTACCCAATGGTGAAGTTATTTTTGCACCAATCTGCAAAATTTTCAACGGATGTTATCTAAATGCAACGAATAAATTCGAGAATGATTTAATGCTTATTAATAATCAGTGCTCTCATTGTACTTCAGAATGTCAATTGACTTCGTTTGATGTAGAATTATCATCAATACTGGTAAATTTTTTTATTGATTATCATAATTTAATTTCTAAAACTTTCAGGCACCAGGAATATCTAAACAGTTAGCATTGAAACAGTGGATAGAAAACAAGTCACTCATAAATAATTCACGAACAATCGCTCTTCCAGTTGATTGGTTAAACAATTCAAATACTTATATCCAACAAAACTATGTTGGTCTTCAAATTGTACTGAGTACGTTCCTCGTCAACAGTTACACACAATCGGCTACACTCAGTTGGGCAGATGTCGTTTCAAATGTTGGTGGACAAACAGGATTGTATGTCCCTTTTTAACTCATACAGAATTTCATTTCTGAACTTTCTTCTTTTTTCAGATGGATTGGTGTCAGTATGTTGTCTATCATTGAATTGTTGGAAATGTTTTATCGGCTAATTCGACATTTTATTTCTCAACGATTAAGAAAATAAACACAAAATGATCTCAAAAAATAACATATAACTCGCTATTGACTCATTCTCTTACTACTCACACATTTGCAATTAATCTTACATAAAAATCAATCATTATTGTCTTCTAAAAACTAGTTCATCTCTTCAATACGTTATAATCTACGTAATAACTAAAAACCCACTCAAGAGTACACTAATTAATATTATACACTGCTCAGTTTTTCATGAAACTTTCAATAGTTATAGGGTTCATAGTCAGTAGTCACTCCTATAAATTTCAGCTTGATCAGTTAAGCTTTTGCCTTACTTTTGGTGTCCGTCAGATAAGCCATCAAATGACCTATATCAGTGACTATGCACACCTTCAATCTCTACTATATTGTTCAGAATCAGAGCCATTTGTTTCATCATCAATAATAAACATCATGATCTACGAAACTATCGCCATATGTGACTACAGAGCAACAGTACTGTGAACATCATGTAGGATATATTATTTAATGGAGGCTTTATTTGAAAAAAGTCGAAGATACAAGCATCACATACTTAGAATTTAGTCACAAATTGAATTAAGTATGTGATACAAAATATAAGAAATTATTTATATAACGTTTTTGAATAAAAAAAAACGACATAAATAAATATTTGCGTGCTTCTGTGAAAAACGAAAAAAAGCGAAAAATAAATACTTTTCACTGATTAATGTTAAAACTATTCCAATACATGGCGTACTGGCTTTCTCTCAATGTTATGCATGTATATGTGTTTGGGCTTTGTTCTTTTCTTTCTTCAGATGTATCATAGGTTTTTTTCATTCTGATGCATCATATATATACCCTCTATCTGTTATTATACGAATTACTTAGGTAAAAATGGTTATCGAATACGTTTGTTGTAATACTTGTTTTGATTCGAAGAATTATCGTTCATTTCGTGGTATAGCAATGCGTCTGTTTGTTTCTGCGCGAACAAATATGTATTTTCTAGACTCTAGATCGATATGTAATGCTTGTCGAATGTCTTATTTAAAATGATGTAATAATACTGAATTTATTAGCGTGTTTAATTGTCTTGAAGAAGAACCAAACGAATATATAATGGACATTGACGATAAAGTAAGATTATCTGATCTTATAGTTATTATTACGTTTCGATTATGTTTTTAGAATGATGATGAAAACAATGAATCTGTAATAACAGCACCATCAAATGATCCGATTGACACAAATGTTGTAATTTTACTGTTGAACATTAGTGTTTCATCTCATTAGTATGTTTTTGATAAGAACAGTTAATTTAAATAAGATATTTTCGTATTGTAGTCATTGTGTAGTTTAAAATCAATCAAAATATTTATGTCATTCATTCAGATAGAATAAATTAAGAAACGTTAAAGGATTTGACTGAGAAAATACAAGAAATATTCTAATAGAACAATGTTTTAAAAATACCCAAAACTGAGAATAAAATAGTTCTACAGTTTCAAGTGACGCATCACGTAAAACAACGATATCCTTGATGAGGCGGATAAATATAATCCATACGATTTTTCAACTTATAAAAAATATGCATTTTGCGTTTCTAGAAGAGCAAATATTTACTTTAGAACATATAGTCAATCGATGAATTATTTCTCTAAGTGGATGAAATTATCACTATAAAAACGATATTTTCATCTAATACAAGATCTCACAAAATGCTGAATGTCAGATTTTGTAAGAATCTTACAGCAACAATCATGTAAGACTAAAACTAGCATCTTATGGTAGGAAACATAATAAATCTTATATGATCTTCGTACGATTTTTTCACCTATATCCTATGCTTTATGATCAACATAGTAAGAGCTCTCATCTACCATTAATAATGGCTTTATTGCCCTTCAAACTTTAATCCTGCAGAGATTATATTCTACAAGCTTTACTAAGTAGATAAATATTCTTCTACAGTAAATACTAGGTAAATATTAGTAATTCGTATTCAGTTTCATGATAAAAAAAGATCAGTGATAAAATAATCGACTGTCGCTTTCATCTGAAAATTCAGATTATTACTTGTGTATTTTCGATCTATACTAACCCACTTCCATATTTTTTCATGAACCATATAAACATTCTAATCGTACTCGCTTTACTATGGCATCTATGCTTTAGTCAAATCAAGCAAAATGACGACAATGTAATGTCAAAAATTCAACAAGTCGAAAATGGACTACATTATGCTATACAGATCGACAATGAATTATCAAATCCAACATTTACGATTAGTGAGCGGATGAAGCATTTTAAGGTGCCTGCCGTTAGTATAGCTCTGATAAATGATGGAGAAATCGAATGGACGAAAGCTTACGGCTATTTGAGTGTGGATATGGAGAAAAAAGCCGATCCATTGACATTATTTCAAGCAGCTTCCATCAGTAAACCAGTGGCAGCTATAGCCGCTCTGCAATTAGTGGAACAACGAAAAATAGACCTAGACGAAAATGTCAATACGTATCTCAATACTTGGAAAGTAAAGAACACTTCCTTCACTGAAAAAAAGAATGTCACTCTACGAGGACTTCTCACACATACGGCGGGACTTACCGTTCACGGATTTCTGGGTTACGCCCAAGGAAGCATATTGCCTACATTAGCTCAAATCCTAAATGGGGAAAAGCCAGCTAATTCGCCGGCTGTTGTCGTGGATCTGACTCCAGAAAGTCTCTGGCGATATTCAGGTGGTGGATATGTTCTCATGCAGCAATTAGTAGAAGATATAACGGGATTCGACTTTCCGACAGTGATGCAACGTTCAGTACTTTCTCCTATTGGTATGAATCATAGCACCTTCCAACTGATGCTGCCTCCATTATGGCAGCAACAAGCCACTATTGGTCATCAGCCAGGTGGCAAGAAACTACCCGGTAATTGGCATATATATCCCGAAAGTGCGGCTGCTGGACTATGGACCACGCCATCCGACCTGGCCCAATATGCCATTGAAATACAAAAATCTCTGCAGGGAAAATCTAATCGAGTTCTCTCAAAACAGATGACCGAAGAGATGCTTACTAAACACCTGGGAGACTGGGGTTTAGGCCCTGGTTTGCACGATGATAATAATTCATTTGCTTTTAGTCACTCAGGTTCTAATGAAGGTTTTAGATGCTTTTTGTATGCATTCGCCTATTCAGGTAAAGGAGCGGTGGTTATGACCAACTCGGATGATGGTGTGGCTTTAATTGACGAAATTGTCAGAAGCATCGCTATTACCTACAACTGGGGCACTCATAAATCCATAACAAAAACCCGTATCACTCTATCCCCTTCAAAACTGGCCACATTTATTGGAGAATATTTGCTGCCTCAATACAACGTTACTTTATCGATCACGGTTAAGGAAAACAATTTACTGAGCAAACAGCTATGGAATGATCAAACATTTATCCTTTATCCAGAATCTGATTTAGATTTCTTCATTAGAGAAAATGGTTACCTGATTAAATTTGAATCATCAACCAATGGAACTATCACTGGATTACTGTTATTAGGGTTGAAGTGGACGAAGATATCACAGGCGTCGGCTTCACATCTTTTTCTCTCTTCTTCGCTTCTCATTTTCTTTTCCCTGAATGTGATTTCGTTTCTTTCTTCCCGTTAGATCCTCTTTTCTTCAAAATGATATCTTTTTATTTATCTGTCTTTTTTCATTTTGAAAAAAAATGAAACCATCTGAAAAGTTCTTCTAATAGAAGATCAAATAAGATCTAATTTTAAATTTCACAGTCAAAAGATGAAAATGAGAATAGAAATTACGGTGCAGTTTCTCTTGCTGTCAGAATAGTTAATTACAACAAACGTTGTGAATACGAGAGAGAATTTTAAATTAATGCTGATATATATGCTTCCTTTTGTTTTTAATAAGGCAATTCATATGAATATTTATATCGGTTAAGACTCAAATCATGTATGCATTTCTTTCGCATGTCTCATACGAAAAAATGATCAAGGTCTTATTTTTCAATTCTTTTTAATCTTTTTTTTTCATATAATGTCTCATATAATCCTTCAAAGACATTTGATTGATGATAGGAGAGAGAGAATTGTTGCTCGTGCAAAACAGTAATGATAGGTAAAGAAGCATTTACACAGGACATTCCTTCAATCTTTCATCAATTCCTCTAATTGTACGCCTCAGGATTTTTATTAGGTTTTTGTGAAGATATTATTATATTTCATGAAAAGATTTCTGAAAGGCCGGTATCCCAATTCGCCTCTTTTTCCTATTTTCTCGCGAAAAAGTATGTTGTTGGCAAAAAGCATCCATGAATAGATTGATATACTCTGCTATATTATACGAACAGATCCCATAACACAATCTAATGTGCCGATCAGTCGAGTTGTACAACTGAGGAGGCTAAAATAAATGATTTTGATGATGAACTTCGACGATGTTATATCTTCCTGGCCAAAATAAGCGGAACACCTTATTTAGGGATGTGCAGTTTCAGTTTACTGATGACTGACGTCACTGACAGTGACGCTCAGTGAACACTGATGACATCGGTGACAGTGCCATCTCAGTGCCAGTGATCACTGACACCGAGTGTCACTGAAGCACTGATGACGACCTCATCAGTGTTCGCTGAAGCACTGGATGAAGTCGGTGAACCGACAATGTCAGTGACACAGTTTTACACCGACACTGGTATGCACTGATACTGAATATTCACTGATTCTCAAAAGTATTTTAAGGTTGTTTGTGATCGATGCTTTAGGAGTATTAAAAGACTTTCATAGAAGTACATCACTTTCGAATGCGTATGTCTTAGCGAATTTTTTTTATTAGAAAATTATGGTCAAAATTTGATTTTTTTAAATACTTATCACACATAATTCTGAGTTTCTGTTTTATCTAAAGAGTTCAACATCAACACAATATTATCTATTTATTATCAGAAAGAATAACTATGAACAGAATAAACTAGTTTAGTTCTATAAAGGTTAGTGGTAATATAGCTGCGTCTAAAGAATCATGTATAAAATGCAAGCAAACTTAGAAATTGCTCTTTTGTATATGACACGCATCCATCTCATAATAGTGACGATGATATTCGCTTAAAATTTATTTTATATAATATGCTAATTTATCTATATATCTAAAGAAGAATATTTGTCTGTTTGCCTGTCTGTTCGCTATGCAATCAGTCCCTGTAAAAAGCTACGATCACCAAAGTTTCCACGATGCTTCTCTACGACCCAGGAAAGGTCGATGAGAGGTTGGCATGGTCATCGGGGTGTGGGTAAAATCTCACCCAGATAGTGCTGTGATAGCTAACATAACCAAAGTCCCCACGATGCTTTCCTGGGTTGAGAGGTAGTTTTAAAGCGTGTTCTCACCATTAAGAGGAGTAGTATGGTGGTGTTTGGGTGAAATTTCACCTAAGTTATATGGGAACGAAATTTGCATGGATTTTTCAGAAATTTAGCGAATTTGTTATGATTCTAAGATGAATCATTTCGTATCGATGATTCTTTGGTTTAAATGTGAAAATCGAAGGTTTGTAATAGGTTGTAAGAGAAAAATGTATACGAGTGTTTCCTTGATTCACAACTATCATGTATCCATTTGTTTTCTACGACTCACAGAAACAAAGTATTTGTTCTTTTTCTTGGCTCACAACGATGGCGTATCTATATATTTAAAGAAGAATGTTTGTGTGTTCGCTATGCATTCAGTCTCTGTAATAGCTAGTGTCACAAAACTTTTCACACTACTTCCGTAGCTCCTGAGGAAAGTCGACTTGGATTTGGAACCACTAAATGGGGTGCGCGGAAGGGGTTGAATGAAATTTCATCTCGATCAATACAGATCGAGATTCTGATGAATATGTTCGCTATGTATTTAGTCATCGTGAGAGATAGCGTCACGGAACTGTTTGCATCAGTTTCTTGACTGCTAAGAAAAGTCGGCAGAGTGATTGGGGGTGAGAAAAGAAGACGTGCGTGAAACTTTGTCTAAGTCGTAAGAGACCGTGATTTTACTCACTTTCTAATCAAATGATGCAGTTCAATGCAAATTTGAGAGTGATCGTGTCCAGAGTGGATACGAGTGAGGATGTCAGCTTGAGCCCGATGAGAAGAGTCCTGTTGAAGATGCCTGATGCACGGTGAAAAAAGCTCTGTGAAAGATACTCCACGCACGGCGCGATAAGATCTGTAGCAGAGGTTCCAGATACGATGAGAAAAGTCCTGTGAAAGAGGTATCACGCACGGCGAGAAGAGTCCAATGGCGAACACATAACGCATAGCAGAAACAATCATGTTAAAGATGCCTGACGCATGCTGATAAAAGTCCTGTCCACGAGGTTTCAGATGTAACGCGAAAATTTCTGTTGCAGATAGTTTACCCACAACGGGGAACAGCCCTGTAGAAGACATGCTATGTGCAGCAGAAAAAGTCGGGTGGAAGATACAAAAATTTAACCATATTCTCTTTTCATGGGGTACCTCTGCTAGTTAAGGTATAAAGAGAAACAGAAAAAATTGAGAGGCGTTTGTCTATCTTCTTTTTTACAGTGATATAAATCAAAGGAAACATGAAAGAAGACAAACAAGATGGTCGAATATTTATTTCTTCCTTTTTTCAGTTACTTAATATAAGACACTTAATGAATTGATCGAAAAGACAACTCTCTTTAAGGACAATTAATTTTATTATTTTGGTATGTGCGGAAACAGTAAAGAGAGAGGTGTCTGACCCAATGGATTATACACAAGTGAAAAGAGATTATAAAGAACGAAGAAAATGATAATCAATACCCCACGTATGGTTTTTATAAATAGCCCTAGAACATAGAACAACATTGTTATCTATAACCACAATTCGCATACAAAAAAAACATCTTTTGTTTAAAATGTTCATCCGCAAGGTGTCCTATTTTATTAGACGTGGGTTATAAATAATTAGGATAGATATCTATGCCAGTGAATATTCAGTATCAGTGCACACCAGTGTCGGTGTAAAACTGTGTCACTGACATTGTCGGTTCACCGACTTCATCCAGTGCTTCAGCGAACACTGATGAGGTCGTCATCAGTGCTTCAGTGACACTCGGTGTCAGTGATCACTGGCACTGAGATGGCACTGTCACCGATGTCATCAGTGTTCACTGAACGTCACTGTCGGTGATAACTGCGTCAGTATTTCAGTGTCCTCACTGAAACTGCACATCCCTAACCTTATTCTTTCGAATATTTGTCCCTACCATTGTCATTTGGGATCATATTTATATCACAAATACATAATCGATTACTCAATATAATCTAAAAGTTTCATTCCTACAGAGTGAGAATTGACGAAGAAAACTACGAAAATGTTTCGTATACTCATGTGTTACTGAAACCAAAATTTAGTGTTTTATTTATTTTTCTGTTATTCTAGATACTCTTTGGAATGTTAGATGGTTGCTAGTTAGTTAACTACTATACTTTACTGTATAGAGAAATCTTTTAACATTTGATCAAATTGGAAAATTCATTAGCAAAATGAGCTGTAAATGAGAAGTCTTTAGCACATAGAGAAGAAGATCTTATACGGAATAAATACATGGGGCATTCCAAAAGATTTTTCGCCCGGTTCTTCTAAAAGGTGCAGTTTGAGTTTAAGTATTTTGTTATAATGCTCAGGCATATTTAAGATTATGTACAAAATTTCAGACTTCTAAGCCTTATACTTCGCTGTGGTTCGTCGTTGCTTTTATATTCGGTACACGTAACCTACTAACGGAGGACTCATCATAAATAGGAAAACTTTGCATTTCGTTTTTTGATTCCTAAATACATTTTATTACAAAATCGAAATATACTAAAAGATGTAACATGAAACACTCTATAATTTGCAAACAATAGTTTTATTTTAATTGCGTCTTTTTTATTTTGAAAATAAAGTCAAAATTTTCTGAACTACCTATCACAGGGTCGATAGTTGATCACTCAGAATACTGTTTACTTTGAAAGAAAAAGTATACAATCAACATAAGCTTCATATTGTAGATTGTAGAGCTTTTCACACTGTATCCTCTGGTATATTTTGTTTTTATTTTTATAAAATATTTTTAAGGATTACAACATGAAATTCAAAGTTTTGTCATTTATTGTAAATCATCCGTTATGTAACGTATAAAAAAGTGGCATGTTACTAACGTAAAAGAAATGGTAGATTACGGCAAATTACAAGACTTAGAAGTCTGAAATGTCGTATGTATTCCTAAATATGTCTAAAAATTATAACAGAATACTTCAATGCAAACTGAAGCTTTTACAAGAGCCGGGCGAAAAAACTTTTGCAATGCCCTATGTAAATTGATGATCAACTAATGTTTTAGGCCAGCTAGTACGATTGTGAAAAAAATACAAACGATTCACTATTTTCTACAAATATCAGTATGCGACGCCCAATGTTTTCTGATTTTCTTTTCTGGTATGCTACTGTTTTTAGTTCAAAATTTCAATTATCTGATGCATATTTGATTATATTCTCGACAGGCAGCAGTAGAGACTGCTTGTTCATTATCATTTGTATCAGTTGGTACTTTTGTTTCCGTAACATTTTGGTGAAGTTGTATCGGCATATCTTGATCGGATTGATTTGTAGGAAGAACTTCATTACTTTATTGATTAACTCCACGAAGACGTTTGTTAGGTGTATTGTTTGAGTCAAAGACCCGAATCGGTTGTGAGTACTGAGGTTGTAGTTATACTTTAGATTCGGAGACACCGCTAGTATCATTACGATCTTTCTTGGTTATAGCTGATATTGGAGTTGACGATCTTATTGGATTAATCGTCGGTGAAGGAGGAGGGGATGCCATTGTATTGATTGGTAATTAATATGATGATAATGCTATCTTTTGTATTTATGCATCAGGCATGTTTAACAAAACCGATGTGTGTTATTGTTGATAATGTTGAGCTGCTAAGTTGTTTGAAGAGAACTGATTAATCGTTTGACAATTAAGTAGATGCTGTGGATAGAGACATCATTGAGGACTATTAATTGTTTGATAATTCACTGATGGAAGGATTTTCCTCGAGTAAATAAACAGGTTTTTATTACTTCATTGAATTGTGCATTTTCTGACTTGAGGAAAGCATTTATCAACAGAATCTCAAATCAACGACTTAGATTTTTGTGAGCCCACGAACAAACAATAATAGAAAAACAAAAACAGAATCAGGAAGAGCGAGCGCGTCTAACGGCTATAAGGGTAGAAACAGGAATAATTGAACATAATCTTGCAGCAAAAAAAAATATGAATAGAAAAAAATGATGAATGAATTTTTTTTCCAAAATATTTTACATTTTGAAACATGAGAAAAAAATATGAATAAAGTTAGAATAATAATATTTTAAATCTCATCAATATATCTGAGATTCATGACGGTCCATCTCTTAGTATTGAACTAGAATCGAAAATAGACTGTCATTTCCATCGCGCTTTCAATATTCGTCATAAGAGACCGATCACTGGTAGCTGCAGTATTATCTTCTTTGTCTTGACTAGTTAGATGAACGAATATCTGTTCAAGTGTTGTTTGTGTTACTGAATAACTTTCAATAACATGTTGTTTTTTTTTCGCATGGAGAAATTTGAATACGCTAGCCAAATTGAGTGTTTTTTCAAGATGTGTAGTTGTTGGCGAAGAAAATGGTACATTCCAAAAGAGTATTCCATTTTGTTGATCTTAACAAGATAACCGATCAAATTGATTATTGAATGAATAGAAAATCAAAAGAATTTTACCTTCGATTTCAATTCCTGGTAAACTGATAACTAACTCTTCTTTACAACTTTTCACTTTGTCAGCTGGCACTTTGATTTGTACAGCATATCCTTTACTATATCGGCTCTTCAAATGTCGTAGACTGCCAAGACAAATGAATTGACCACATTTCATGATGCCAATTTCTAGACATGTGTAAGTAGAAGAGAGTCTAGTTAAAGTCTTCTGCTTAACTTACTGGTACAGAGGGCTTCACATTCTTCCATACTGCAAATTGGTAACACAGAAATTTTTATTTTTAGACATAATCATTTCTTTACCTGTGGCTTGTCAAAATAATCGTCGAACCAGCATCACGTGCTCCTTGAATTACACTCCATAACTTTCGCTTAGCAGCAGCATCCAGACCCTACATAGTTCAATATAATGTAATACTTGACATTTTTTAACTGAATGAATTGTTTCGATTACTGATAAACATTTATTCTAGTATTCAAACTATTCAGATGTTTGGATATAGTCACTAAATACGATCATTTTCATTTATAGTGTAAGATGCCTTTTAAAGTGTTTGTAAATGATTCCGTCATGGTTGAATTTCGGAAATCCTATATAACTGTATTTACGTCGTTAAGGGCAATAAATTCTCGCTATAGTAACCACCAAACGTATCTCCGTCAGATGATACAGATCGAGCTAGTGTTAGGGATCAGCATTCATAAAATTTTCTTTATCATAAACAGTATGAATTCAAATGATTAAGATTTAAATTATTTTCATTCAGTAGAGTAACTGTTGATAACAACAACTTCTATTCATTGGGTATAGATTCAGATTTCTGACCCCGTCGACCTTTAGCCAAGTTTTATAAAAACATCGTTATTTACTCAGAATAAGTCTCCTTCTGATTGTGAAGATCGAAATCAAAAATTCTGAAAAACGGTTAATAGAAATTAATTCTAGATCTAGTGGTCAGAAACTATTGTTTCGACAGTTATTCTGCTAGCTGTTTGTTATTTGTACTCATGTACATAGTAATCATAGAATTTTTCCATTACTAATTATCCGGTAGCATAAATGATCAATAACGATAGCTTTTCTCCTCGAGTTTCATAGTTATATAAAATAATGAATAAGAATCTTTCATCAAGTATGTGAACCTAGAAGAAGAAGGCAAAGTAGAGTTAAACTTTTTCTTTACATAAATCAATATTACATTCAAATTGTACTCAAGAAAACGAAGGATGCTTCTTCAGTAAATTGAGAAAATGTCCCGTGATCGTTTGAATATTTACTGCCAGATGCAATATAAAAGTTTGAAAGAATTTTTTATACTGTCTCTATATGCACAAACATTCCCTTCACACCATAAATCAAACTTATCTAGACCTATTGTTATTCGAAGATATTCTTACACCTTAAAATATTTTTTATAAATGAAAATTGAATTTTCACTAATATTATTTTTATGGTTATGAATACGTACTAATTTTCATCTAAATGAGTATTGAAATTCTTTAGTTATTCTCATATAATGTTGGTCTAAACATTTGATAGACACCAAAATAATTCATTTCTTCTCAGCGAAAATTTAATAAACATCAAAAATCGCTGAAAAAGAATTATTGGACATAAATTTCATCAATTTCGACTGTAAGAATTAATTTTTATTGTTTTTTTCTTTGAGAATGGAGGGAAAGCGGTAATTTTCCGCAAAAGTTAGTAAAAAAATACCATCTATATGATGTTATTTGCTCATTTTTTTAATAAAAATATTTTTCGTACAATAAATTAAATATTACTCGAAAATGAATAATAATGGATGAGGCAATCTATCTAAAGATCTTATCATTTGTAAAAAGCCGTGTGAATTTCAATATGAATTAGTAGAATTAAGAGCTATGAGAGAATTTTAAAAATGATAGGTTTTCTAAGAATTTAATGTGTACAGTGTCATCTTGCAAGACAACAACTGCAAATTGGTACTATCTATTTCAAAATAGAAGATGAGTGATTGTGTAAGTTGAATAACTCGAGAACGGAAGTAGCTAGTGAGCTGTGGTTTTCACCATTAGAAAGACGACACTGGGAGATGTAAATTCATGGAAAGAGTCAACTTTGTGAAAACCGTTTTCTAAAGGCTTTTTTCACCAGATTTTGAACTTCAACATAAGTATTTAATAGAAAAATTGTCCTCTTTCGATCCACGCAAACCATAGCTCAATAGCATGCTCCGTTGAAGAATTATAGGCGTTTTCCTGAGATCCTTGAAATTGACCAAATGACGTTCAGTTAATCTTAAATAGGTCGTCCCAGAGGTAATTGATCATTCTGAGTGTAGTAATGATATTTGTTTTTTTGTTTCAGAATGATCCTGCACCACTATATCACAATTTTTGATGTATCTATTCTCTCTATCATAAAACAGAAAAATTAGATTTTCGAAAATTTTGATACAGTGGTGCAGGATCATTCTGAAACAAAAAACAAATATCATTACTAGACTCAAAGTGGTCGATTACTCCTGAGACGACCTAATTAAGATTAACTGAACGTCATCTGTTCGACTTCGAGGCTCTCAGGAAAACGTCTATAATTCCTGAATGGGGCATACTATTGAGTTGCGTTTGCGTGGATCGAAAGATGACAATTTTTTCTATCGAATGTTTATGTTGAAGTTTAAAATCTGATGAAAAAAACGTTCAGAAAATGGTTTTCACGAAGTTTAATTTTTCCATGGATTCACGTCACCTAGTGTCCTCTTTCTAATGGTGAAAAGTGCAGCTCATTAACTACTTCCATTCTGGAGTTATTCAACTTATAATCATTGATCTTCTATTTTGAAATGGATAGTAGTTGGCTGTATTCACAAATTGCTGAAAAGCATATTTTTTATTTGATAATACTTTATCTAATTTTATTGTTTTTCAGTAAATTTAACTATGATTGAAAGAGAGATTTATTATTAACTTACTGTAGTTGGTTCATCAAGAAAAATCAATGATGGATTAGCCATGAATGATAATGCAGCACTCACTTTTCGTCTGTTTCCACCACTATGAACAAATTGAAATGATAAAGATTAAAGAGATATAAAGTTAAATTTCATGTTTACCTGAGTTTTCCTACTTCTCGCTTTTCATATGAATCAAGTCCAAAGAGTATAATCAAATTATTACAAATATCGGAAATATCAGTCTCTAATAAACCCTTCAATCTAAATAAATAAAGATCGTCTTAATCATAGATAAGAAATATTAAATTAGAATTTAATTGATCAATTAAAAGAAAATCTTAAATTGAATTGAAACTAATTTTTCCAAAGATTAACAATACGAAAAGATCAGTGAATAGATGAAATTTTATTTATGAATATAAAATATTTATCATTAGACATAATCTAGATCAGACTTTTCTTTGTACTTTTAGAACAGTTACCAATCATAATTTTTCAATAGAATAGTTATCTTTATTGTATGTAGTCTATTTATTTTCATGAAGACATATTTGTCCAAATGAAGAACAGTTAAAACAGTAATATCAATAAAAACATTCTCTATTTGTAGAAATAATCTTATTAATTTTATATTCTTAATGTCAAATCAGTGTTAATGATTCCGATGAAAATTTATTTGAATTCTTTTTGATACTTGCATAAATACATACTAATATAAAATATATCACATTTTCATAACATAAATTAGAAAAGTATATTTTTCATCTAAATTTTTCTACATAATTGTTTTAATCAAAAACGTAGAACATAGAAGTATGACTTCTAGAAAAAAAACTCCATTTCATATCTAAATGATGTAAGGAATCTATGAATGTTTTTATTATTAGATTGGTTTTTGTAAAAAAAAAAAGGCAAAAAGTCAGTGCATTTGTGAAGAAAATTTCAGAAATTGTAAAACTTGTTATGTTGCAAGTACAAAATAATATTTCATTATTTCTCATTTTAATTGATTCTTAGTTAAAATATTTTATTAAGAATTTTCTTTCATCAAATATTAAATACATTATGGTAATACTCTTTTTTTATCTTAAATTTTTCTTTGTCAAACTCGTGTGAAATGCCTACAAATTTTAAGTTTAATATTCAATTCATAACAACAAGTTTGATACGATCTTCTTATTATTATTTTTAATATTCGATCTGTTTTTAATTATGATGAGAATATTTCTACCTTGCAAATAAAGTCAATGTTTCGATGACAGTCATATCAAGTAAAAGCCAATCAAATTGTGGACAAAAACCAATTTCTAAATTTTGTTTCTAAAAAGAAAGAAATAAAATATAAAATGAAAAATAATATTTTATTAAAGAATAACCATTTGATTGATATTGTTTCCATTAATAATTATTTCTCCTGATGTAGGTTTTATATTATTGATTAACATTCGAAATGTTGTTGTTTTACCAGCTCCATTTGCTCCTATAAACAAATAGAGCAATATTAAACAATTAAATTTATAGATACATAATAATACTCTTTTTATTTTTCGAAAATTAGTTTCAGCTAAATTAATTTGATTTAAAAGACAGATATTTTTCTCAACTGATGTCATACGTACGAAGGGAACTGTTCTAACTGATTTCGAGCTTTTGGCCATAGGTAGACCTCAGTGAGATTAAGGAAACACCCGAGCTGTTCGTCTCCGTGGCTCTCTATTCTCGGGATATTATCAAGACTAGATCATGAAAAATAGAAATTTTTCACTTTTGACTTTTTTCCTCATTTTAATTGTTCTTTAGTCATTGTTTAATTTTCTGCTTTAATAATATCTTATATGTTATGAAAAGATCTAATTCTATTAACATTTATATTGAGGATGCTTCAAGATTTTTGATTAGACTATTTTGTGGCACACTGTTAGTCTTAAACTAACCGTATACTATAGAAACATTGATTTCGAAAAAAGTGATATTTTTTATGACTTTATTTTGATGATATCTCGAGAACAGAGAGCCATGGGGACGAACGATTCAGAGATTTTCTTAGTTTTACTGAGACCTACCTATGTCCAAAAGCTTGGAATCTGTTGTAGTAGTTCCCTCGTTAGACATTGTCTGAATTTTACATTTCTCGACATGTTTGAATTTTCTTGAATTTCTCAAAAAAAAACAACTATATTAAATAAAGAGTTTAATAGAATTAAAATACCCTTGTTTACGTTACAGTAATATCTATTTCGATCAGAAAAATATCGAAAAGGAGAACAGTATATTTTCTTCTTACTTGAAGTCAGTAAAACATACTTTAAGAAAATTAAAGTCATTTGACACTATTCGAAGATAATTTTGACAACTTGAAATTCTTTTTGAAACACTTCATCATACTTTGAACTGCTTTCTTATATTTTAACTTATTTTTAAATATTTTCAGCTCAGAATTCTCGATTAGGGTAGGACTGAGAAGGAGGTCTAACCCCCACCAAAATTTAAAAATATGTCCGATTTTCTGGGAAACTTCCTAATACTTTCTGCCAAATTTTTTGTTCCTCCCACTTTTCAATACAATCGGGAACCGGGCTATTCACTGTTTTATTTATAAAAGCCGATTGTTTATGAATTTCGTTTTTTTTTATAAAAAAAGAATAAAGAAGCGTAAGTGTGTGCGCAGATTAATTGACTTGCTTCGAAAAAATGATTCCCACTGTCTCAGAAGGATCCGTTTAGAAATCATCTTCTCTTTGTTTTTTTCAAATAGTTACCTAATAGACCAAAACATGATCGTTGTGGAACATAAAAATTGAGATGATCAACAGCCATATAGTGGTATGAATGTATTGATTTTTCTTTTCGTTTTTTGTATTGTCGCACAAGATCTCGAACAAGTACAACAGCCGAAGTGTCCAATTCGTTTTCTTTTAGAACCATTTGTCTTTCTTTTTGAACATCACGGTCAAGTTGCTATAGAACATAAAAAAATTTACAAGTAAAATGGAGTATTCTTCTATTAGATCTCAATCATTTCATATCAATGGGATATAAAAATCGATATTGGAAATCGAAGTACTGATCAAAATTTATATTATTAATTCTTTATATCATTCGAAAGGCCATTTATATGCAATCATCAATAGCCCAAATTTTTAGCCATTTTGATATTTTATAGGAAAGTTAGTCTACGATGACGATGAGAATGCAGTTGAATATATTTGATATAAGTTTGGATATTTCAACCTCTATAAGTATACAAAAGATCACCTCATAAATACTATTCACCATTAAAAAAACAAAACTATCACGTTTTTCTTCAAGAGATATGAATTTTAACTTATTTACATTATTCTGAAAGTATTTTCTCTTGTGATTAACAGCTGTTTTAAATCCTGAAGACTAAAATTGATTTTAATTACATATCCTTATGTCCTATAATATAATACACTCTAAAAAGATGTTTTTAAATTTTCATTGGACTATCGAAATAGACATTGGAAATGTTGATACATCTAAATAGTGACTAATAAGAATAATAAATAATTAAATGAACGACTATCACTAAAGGACACATGAATTCTTGTATCGTTTTTCATACAATGTTACTTGTGAAATTCAGTAAAAAATACTCTTAGACTGCTCGATTCTAAAGATAATGATCTCTCTAACTTGACCTCATCTAGAAGTTTCTGAAACTGTGTTAAAGCTTGTAAAATATATTTTTGGAACGTCCAATAATCAAATACATTAGTAATACTAAGCAATATATATGTTCCCTGGTCAAAATAACTGGTTCACCTCATATTTTCGATTATTTCTTTACATCATTGTCAGTTAAACTCACATTTACACGATAGATATATCGTTAATTGATTAATATATTGTGAAAATTTTCGCCAAATAGAATAAGAATTTGTTGAAAAACGTACAAATATGTCCTATGTATTCATGTAACAAAAATTTTCTACATGTTTGGTCAATTTTTTTTATTTCCGATGGACAAATCTGTTTCCACCGATTTTTCTTCAAAAAAGCCATAATACTGAGTAAGAAAACAACAAATTTTTGTTACATTGATACATGAGTAAATAAAACGTATTTGTACTTTTTTCAACGAATTCTCATTCCATATGGCTGAAGTTTTCCGAGTATGTTAAGCAATTAAAGATGTATCTGTCGTATAAATGTGAGATCATATGAATTTCTCGTCTCCCTGGTTCAACCTTAAGATCAAATGATTTCACTAAGTATTTAATACTAAATTAAAGCTCGTAAAAAACTGCATTTATTGGTATAAAATAGTAAAGGTTATGAAGATCTTTTAATGTCGAACTTTCCAGACTTGGTGTAGAAAAGTAAGATGCCACTAATTCAAATACGAAATAAAACATGTTTTCTTAGACATAAGGGACGTCAAAAGTATTTCTCCACTTTTTTCTTTTGAGTCTGAGAAAAAAATGCTTAAAATGATAATAAAAATGTTCGACAGACTGTTTTGTTTTGCAAAAAAATTTCTCAATGAAATTCTAAATGTTTTTATACCAAAATGATCAGCGAAAAAATCTCTAGAAAGTCGGATAGAATGAAAAGTTTTCTGAACATTTTGTGTTTTTTATGCTTGACTTTCCACGAAAGTATTCGTTAACAAAAATCTAATTTTAAGCAATTTTTATGTCGTTTTTTCTCAACACTAAAGGTTGATTACTTTATTATATTTTATATTCAAGAGTTTTTCATATTAAACAGATGTCTATACAAAGCACTAGACCTCTACTATACAAACATATAATAGAATTATATTAATGTTATGTAGTTTTAAAATATGACTCAAAACAAAAAAAGTGGCGAAATACTTTTGACGTTCACTGTATTTTTACAGAATTCTGAACCAGGGGATGTAAAGGTTTTACAACACTCTGTAGAGAGAGAGATTAGAAGCATCGACTAACAATTTAATAAACAGAACAGTAAGAATAATTAAAATTGAATTATAGCTGCAAATTTAGCTTCTTGAACCAACTGGAGCTGAAATTTCCAATTCATATTGCAATTCAACGAAATGACGAAATATGAATTTGTCTATCAGACATTGCATTCTTCTTTCTCAATTATCTCTCATTCTTCAATAAGTAAGACAGCACTTTTTTTCATAAATTATGTTAAAAACGTAAACATAATTTACTTTAAAATATAATGCTATATCAATGGAAAAATTTTCTGAGATTAACAACGACGAAATGATCTTAATATCAAATTATCAATGGGACAAGTAGTCTTAATAGAATAGAGAAATATTGATTTTTACATATTTTTGATTCTGTGATCCACATCTCTCAACGAATAAAATAGAAAGCTAGAATTTTTTCTATTTCAAGTATAACTTGTCGAGTTCTTTAAGATAGATCTCTAAAAATGAAACAAATATTTTTACCGAATCATCCCATTCCGATTCGATGGTTAAATTCATATCTTGCATCGGTTTTTTGTTGATGTTTATTGTTTGTTTTGTACTATCATTAGAAAAATAACGACCGCAATATTTAAAATAAATGTATCCACCTTCGATTAGTATCAGAATGAACCAGCATAGAATACATTGAATGAGAAAAATAATAAATTGAATACCAATACCAGGTTCACGTATAGACATCCAAGGTTCATTAAATGAATAATCAGTGCCCATTAGTGAATTTAATGTCGAAATACAATTGTTACTTGTATGTAAACGAATATTGAATAGAGCATGTTTTAAATTGACGGATGGAAAGACAACTGAAAGTATCCAACGAAGAGCATTGAAAACTTTTGATGTTGTAGTCATTTGACTAGTGTGAGAGGTGCCTCTACCTTGCGAAAAAATATTCCCGAAAGCTAATACCATATCCACAAAAGCCATAAATGCATTAATAAAGAAATAATTGATATAACCAAATAATTCAGAATCATGACAAAAAGAAAATAAGTAAATTAATGGTAAAGAAGCGATTGAATGCATGACAATCATTAAGAAAAAATAGCCGGTCTGAGCGTCACCAACGTAAATATGAATTTCTGATTCTGGATCTGTACAAGCCGCTGATCCAATCTACAAACAGAATTGAAAATAAAATACTATGCATTATACTCAAATAAATTCATATGAGATAAATTTTCATTTTAATTTCGACAGATTGTTTATTTAACAAATGGAAAAAATGATAATTTTAGTGGAATTTTAAATAGATTAGACTATGACTACTAACAATATAATGACTTAGTCAAATTGAACAATAGAATATCTCTGTATCATTATTTGGAGAAGCTAAAGTATGCAGAACATCTTTATTCTTGTCACATTAGAGATAGATTGTAAAAACAAAATTTTCGTCTGATGAAGATCTTATTCGAGCTTCTTAAAATAAATTTCGATATATAGTATATTTACTTTCTAAGCAGAACTCTGACGGAATCAACATTACAAGAAGATTAAGCTTTGGGTTGGCATGCACCTATACCAAAACTAGTTTTGGTCTCGAGATATTATTGAAAAAAACTATTTTAAAACAGAATTTTATATAACGTTTTTTTCTTTTAATCAGTTTAACTTTATATGAGTTATTTTCTTCAGAATGATTGATGTACAAAAGAAAACGAATCATCTATTATGCTACACATTCTTATAAATACCTTCTATAAATCATGTAGTTGCAAAATTTGCTGCGTTTACTTAGTGGATACATAAGCTCAATCACAGTGCATTAATCGATAGATAATATTAATTGAATAACAAAAAAAAATACTTCTTCAGATGCTACAGATATATATATAGGAGCCATATATTCAAATCAAAGATAATTGTTTGCATTGCGGTGCTAGTTTCCAAATATTCTAAAAGTTGTGTACGGTAGTAGTATAAAATGTTCTCATTTGATTTGTCAGAAATATATTTTTCACACCGCACTTCTAAGATTAAAATGTTGATAATTTCTGCAATAATATTTTAATCATTTTAAGCATACAATTAATAATAAAGATGAGGTTTTCTCTGATACGTAATATATATCATAAGCCTATCTCAAATTATACAATATAGGACAGCTTACAGGAACGCATCATAGATTCATTACATCAAATTGTTATTTTAGTAATACCTTAAAAGTAAGAGTTTTGGTATTGGTGCATGCCTAGTTTTGGATCTCTTTCCGATCTTGAAGTAATATACGAACCGTAAGTATATTAGAATTGATGTAGTTTAATTTTTTTACGTGTTTATGATGATTGTCATGATACGAAACGTTTTAAGTACATGTGAAAATCAAAGCACAATGATAGAATGTATAGAAGTTTATTGGATTTCTATAAAAGTATTAAATGTTATGGAACAAATGTACAATTCGAATTATAACAAGAGTTAGATTTCTCACGAAAACTTTCTGTCTCGGACAAACTTGACTGATAAATTATGTCAACTGTAAATAAGAGTCTCAGTTTTGTTTAATATTTATAAAATATTTTACTTTCAAGAATACAAATCCATTATTTTAACTGTTCATGTCTTTTCCTCGCGTAATTGGAAGTGGAATTAACGAAAAGGAGACTAATTTATGTATAATCCGAAAGCATCATTATCTATAAATAACTATTCGTGTATGATCATCTGCAGCTTTCTAGGCATTCATATTTGATAATGAGCTATAGTTTCTATGTAAAATAGATCACTTCTAACGCCTAAATTGTTCAATCAAATTTAAAATAATACAAAGGAAAAAAGCAAAAATTCCATAGTTGATTGTCCTCTATATCAAAGGTTATCCTTGAGAACTTTTTAGCTATTTCAAATTTACTATTAATGTGTGTGTCGCAGCATAGTAGACGGAGCCCAGCCGATGTAAATCTTTCCGACAATGAACTATACTTTAATTTAATCAGATAATCAGCTGAAAAATGAATGCAATATTTTTTTAAAATTATTTTATTAACATCCAAAAAAGCCTGTCAACTATATCTGGGAGAAATTGCTTAACTTATGACAGATCACAGATAATAAAATCGTTTTGGAAAAATTCTTGTATCTTGTTGAAACAGAAATCTACTTTTCAAGATCTGATCGAAAAAATTGTTTTTTTCTATAAGAACCATCGGTAACTGATGAGAAATTATTTTAAAAAAATACTTTGTTTTATAATATTCATTTGTTACCTTAACGATAATTGTTAATAATACGCAAATAATCAAACATAGAAATAAATCATAGAAAAAATTTGAAAACCAATACATTTTCTTCGAAATATTTGTTAATAATTGTAAATCTTTTGAATGTGTAGTTCTTTCATGAATATGACTAATTATAAATATACCAGTAAAAATCACCACAATAATACTATTTAACATATTGAATAATGATAACGGAACAGTATCCATACAAAAGGTAAGTGTATAAAATTGTTCTTCTTGTGTACTTGATATTGTAGGAATTATTATTGGTTGATTAGTTGTTCTAATACTCTTTGCTGTTGAATTTGCATAGAATTGAAATAGAATCGATGTTGCAATATTAAGACTTGTCGGCATTGCATGATAATTTACCGTTGAAAAATATACATCGATTATCATTGTTGTACCATTTTTAAGAAGAGAAAATGCCATTTGATATGTATTGATAAATACATCATAAGATGTATATCGTTTCGATAAGACATAATTAAGTATATCATCTGTTGCTATTTCATCAATAATTGCACCTGAATCTATTAGATAATTATTAAATTGATTTGTATTATTATTTGAATAGACAACAATTGTATGTGGATTATAGAGTGATGGAGATAGAGTGACATATGCATCTTCAATATGTACAATTTGTAAGTGAGATGATAGAATCGTCGGTGGAGATGGAAAAGCGAAAATTGTAAGAATTTCGAGAATTATAGGTGCTAAGATGAAACAAAATAAAATAATAATTTGTCGTCGAGAAACAATCCATCGTTTGATGATAAGTGACCAAAATTGAGTCCATAAAAGATGAAATCCACTTATACGATTATAATGTTTTCGAAAAACTGTAATATCAAAGAAAAAAATGATTATTTATATTGGCAGGTCTAGTTACAAACAACTATACCGATATTAGCCAGCTCACGATTTTGTTTTATTTTGTCACTTGCTCCATCTACTTTTTTGACGAGACTAAAATATTCATGTAAAAATATATTAACTTAGAATATTTCATCGATAATGATTTCATTAAAATTTTTATCAATATTTTCGTCAGTTTTAATCGTTAAATCTCATGTCGATTTATTAGAAGAATAAAATTTACTCTATTGGATCTTTTAGATTTTTCTTGTTACAGATATTAATCAGTAATGATCTACACAAGTTTCTTCTTTTCACAAATGAAAATATCAAGAGTGCTTAGCAAGTATTTTGTCATTTAAACGAAGCAGAGAAAAAATGGATTCTTCTTAATGCTCACAAATATCTATGAGACATTGTTAGTCTCTTGTTTTTCTCATTATTTTCGCCTTTACAAGACTAATTCTAATGACTATTAGCATTTTGTGGAAAATTGTCAATATTCTTGATCATTGCTGAATAGAAATCTAAAACAGGGAGGGAATTAAAAATCACGTACAGTAGATAGAGAATTTGACATTTTATTTTGATAAGAAAGATGATAAGAATTGAGTAGTCTATAAATGCATCATAATTGATGGGAATTTATTCAAAAAAGAGCTGACATAGACTAAAGCTTTGATTCATACTATCGTGGTGATGAACTTAATATGTTTAGTCTTCTTTTATCTTATTCTTTCTAAATGTGACGAAAATCATGTGTTACCAAAACTTACTATAATCTACTGAATACACCAGAGTGTATCGTAATAGAAACTATTTAACTTTACGATAGTCTGCAAATAATGTAGAAAATATGAATCCATCAAGATTCGCTTTTCCCTCTTGATTTGAGCTATAATATTTTAGACATTATATCGATAGATGCAATATCATCCAAAGAGTCGACTCTATTGAAAAGTCAAATTAATACGATTGATAACTTAGTGTCCGAATGAACAGAAGTCTTTAAAAGGTCAAGATTCGATTGAAACGATGGAGATGGTTGGAAAGTCGAAAATTTGTATATTGAGTTTCATGTTTCTTATATTAGATCGTGGCAAAACACTGAATAACAAGTAACGCTCGTCCATGCGGCTCGCTTGACCTTCAACTGAATCGAATCATATCATCAACTTTTATTTCTTGCTGAATTCTATTTTAAAAACTATCTTTATCCAAACACGTGAATATGAAAAGAACTATATACGATTGCTATTGGCGATTCTTTTGTAAAAGATAGGGTTTTTAGTTGTCTTTTGAAATATTCCAAAGGGAAGCGCACTACACAACTCGCAGTCGGTAGTCAGTGTTCTTACGGTTCATTCAACTCCTGACTACTCAAGTTTGAAAAGTTTGTATATGATGCAGCTGTAACTTATTGTTATGCTTTATTGTATTGTTTGAAAGAGTTAATATAAATGACCGTAATTCCAGCCTCTTACAATCTGATTCATTGAAACAGTGATCTCGAAGACATATAATTGAAAGAAACTTTCATTCGCTAAAATGATTTGTTAGTTAATGTTAGGATCCAGGAATCCGACTGGATGATTTTGAGAACAGTAAATTCTAAGTAGTCAACTGATTGTAGAGCTATTCAATCTTATTAGGTAGTGTGTCACAACTAGTGGAGATGGCGTGAAAAAATAAACAGAAACAGTTCTTTTGGACTTTGAGTAATTGACCTTTGACCCCGCTGCAAACGCACAAGACCACAAACTATTTTTATTATACGATTCTCACTTCAGTCAAGGAAATTATGTTGAATTTAAGTCTAACAAAAACATCGAGTCATTTCAGGTCGATACTCATTGGGTAAGTGCGACACATTTTTAAGAAATAATACAGAGTGTCTCAAAGTCATGGTCACCTTATTTTCAGTGTGAAGAGCTCATTTTTTCCCCAATCATAGAAGGATACTTGAAGTTTTTTGTGGCTATGAGTAAAGCTTAGAAATAATGTTCAAAAGTATTATATTTAATAAAAATTCATAAATTTAAAATTTTTCATTTTTTCAGAAAAGTAGTATTTTTTAGTTTTTCAGTTGTAAACGTCATGAATGACTGCGTCAATGGTTTTTTTGAGATATTCTAATAGAAAGAAGTTTATCAATATTAGGTTCAGTAACAAAACCAAACAAAATCATTAAACAGGTGGTTTTTGCTGTCAATAACTGAAAGACTAAACAATTTACAATATATTAAATTAATAAAGAATAAAACTATTCTTAATTCCATTTTACAAGATAAAATAAATTGCATTCAAAATTTTACATGTTTTCTTCAATAAATGTGATGAATCATGGAAGATACTTTAGCAAATCATTGACGTTCAAATTGAAAATTTTTATCGTTACATTCATTTGCTTTCTCTAAGATTAGATGCATGTTGAAAAAAAAACTCAACATAGAATTACTCGTTGTATTTGCAAGATATTCATCTGATGACTACGTATATTATAAATGAAACAGGTTAGTGAACATTTGGGGAAAAAGTTTTTTCAATGAAACAAACTTGAAAAATTGATAAACCTTAGAGTATCCGCTATATATATAATGAAATTTAGATAAAGTTATTGAACACTCTGAAGATTTGCTCATTCACATAAAAATATTACCTTAAAAACATTTCTTCAATCGTTGGTGTTGATAATCGATATTCATTAATAGCTAACTTTTGAGTTCGTTTATCAAGTCCAATTGCTAATTGACTAATATATTTTGATGTTCCACGTTTTATTCCATAAATAAGTTCTGATGCTGACTCATATTCTAATACAACACTTTGATGTACATAAGGTGCCGGAAATGCAAAATTGCAGTGAATTTTTTTTCTCGTTCA